>JAAGKR010004634.1:0-40008 GCA_011419295.1 Clarias macrocephalus
CTGCTATAAAATGTCCAGTGCTGCTTTAAATGGCTGTAAGTTGCTGATTTTTCTTGTGTATAGGAGTCATTCAGTTTCTTCACTCCCGTGAGGATCGTTCATTATTCATCAGCTTTTTCAACACTCATTTCATCCACCGTGGTTCTCAAAGCCTAAAAGAAAAGGCACACACACACACACACAGATATCAGGTATGTGATAAAGCTATAGGAGGCATCTTTTGACACTTGAGCTATGATGTGACAAGAACATACTGACAGGCAGAGTGTCCTGAATGTCCACAGAAAAAAAAAAATGTTTTAGAAAACAGATATGTTTAGTCACCTAATACAATACATGTCTCTACTCACTTCCTTGCATTTTTTATTTATTTATTTATTTTTTTATTTTTTTATGAATAGGACACATGGAATAAAACACACTGCAGAATGTTTCGGTGTGGCTTCATCATAGTAGTAACTGGATGTAAGCTACAACCCAGATAGCAAAACTACTCTGATATTGCCAGATATTGTCGGTTTCCCAAGATCTGGTAACAAGATTTGGACCAACTTAGTTTTGCACATCAGACGAAACATGGCCCAGATCTGTCCTGTGCATCTGCTGTGAATTTGTGCCAAATCAGGAAAAGTAGCAAAATTACTCTGGCCCAGAATTTTTTCAAGATCTGTAACATATCTGGTAACAAGATTATTTTTGAACAACAAAAATGCTACACCAAGAAAGTATCCATCCTCAGGTTCTCATTGGGGAATGTCCTGATTCTTTTTTTTTTTTTTTTTTTTTTTAGTCCTTAGTTCAAAAAGAGTGCAGCATCCTGGTAGTGTGACTTTTGTGACCTTTTGTGAAATATTTATGAGGGGAAAAAAAAAGTTACAAACAGCAGCTTTAACATAGAACATGTTGCTCTGGTTTACTTCTTTCTTATTTTATTGGTTAGTACATAAATGTAAAATTACTGTCATTGTTACAGCGGTGTGACTCACATATTTAAATTACAAAGTAATATTATTAAACTACTATACTCTGGTGGCTTGGGTTTAAAAGCTAAAACTTACGGTTATGTTCTGGTAGTCAGATGACTTGGGTGTGTCAAGAGAGCTTGGATGTGAAACCTATGGTGAAAGAAAGTTCTTGTTGAAATTAACTAGTCAGTTTTCTTAATTTCAACAACAACAAAAAAAATCCTGTGCAGAATAAATGTCAAATTCTAAGAATTTGAGTATTGATTTACAGCACTCACTCACTCACTCACTCACTCACCATCTGCACCACTTTATCATGTATTCAGGGTCGTGGGGTCCCATGAGATTTAGGGCATGAGGTTCTGTACACCCTGGACAGGGTTCTAAGTCATCGCAGGACACACACACACATATGCACACTCACACTCATTCACAGACTATGGGCAATTTGGGAACACCAATTAGTCTAATCTGCAGGTCTTTTGACTGTCGGAGGAAACCGAAGTACCCGGAGGAAACCCAACGAAGCACAGGGAGAACATGCAAACTCCATGCAAACAGACGGGAATCGAACCTGGGCGGGAATCAAATCCAGACCCGAAAGGTGCAAGGCGACAGGGCTAACCACTACACCCCAGCGCCGACCAAAGATTTACAGCAATAAAATGTATTTTCATTTAAAATAGTACATGTAACTGTATTTTATCTAAATTTACCAGAAGTGTCTGATACACATCATTAGTTGTCCGGCCTGCTGGATAGAGATCTGGGTCATCTTTGTCATTTTTTGCATTCAGCCCAACCATCTGCAGAGAGATGTGGAGATGGTGAACAGGTTCTGCTGAAAGTCCATGCTGGAAGAGTTTCTTTTGAACAAAGCACACTAATAACTCACCTCATAGACATTTTCAGTTTCATTTTGATTTTGATTTCCCCTTTTCTCCTTTCTCCTGCATCTGCTTACAGAAAGTGAAAAAAACATATCTATTGTAAGTATTCTGAAAGTAATTAGTGATGGATGAATTTATCAGCACAAATATTCTCACCTTAGCCAGAAGAGTGCAGAAAGGAGAGCCGCAAGGCAAAAAAGTCCAAATCCAAGTAACACACGCACAATTACAGAACCATCTGCTGATACCACACACGTACACACACACACACACACACACACACGCACACGCACACACACACACACACACGCATGCACATACAATTTAGCAATATCACACAAGATGTAATACTCTTGATGCAGTCAAAGGTACAAGGGCACAGCCTGACTGTTGACGGTATCACAGTTGTGCTCATATATAGTGCTACAGTACTGCAGTAAATGTGACATTGGTTTTATACAACAGTTCCACAAACACAATGTATTACCAAAAGGATATGATTTGTTTGTTTTTTAACCAGTTATTTTGCTCCAGAAAGATAGACAGAGTTAAAAGTGCTATCGCTGTGCTATTATGGTCTATTATTAAAACGCACAGAAAGCCTATTGTCCATTCAGATTATTCGGTCAGGACTCAATGTAATATATTATTATCTACATGTTCCCCCACAGCTCATGATGTGTAATGGAGCAGTGATTAAACAGGAATGATTATAACTCTCACCTTTGCAATCGACGGACACATCACCTGATCTAAGTGAGCCGTGTTTAGTCTGAGCCTCGCAGTAGTACTGTCCACTCTGTAGAGCTCTGTAACTCTGTCCGGATCCTACAGCTGAGGATTCATTCACCTTAAACCAGGTGTAGATCTTCACAGGTGGGTTAGCATCACTGCTGCAGGTCAGAGTCACTGAACTGCCCTCCAGTATGTTAAAAGAAATGCCAATTGACACTGAGACATTCTTTGGAGGATCTAAAACGGACAGTAAGGTAATACTTAATACTTACTAAAATTACAATAATATTGGCTCTGAGGAGATCTTAATTGATAACTTACAGAGAACATTCAGAGTTACACTGCTGGAGTCCTGATGTCCGACTTCATTACTGCACTTGCACTTGTACTTTCCACTGTGCACAGAACTGATCTTGGTGATGGTGTAGGTCTTTTTCTTTCCCACCGTTATACTTCCCTTAAACCAGGTGTAGATCTCCACAGGTGGGTTAGCATCACCGCTGCAGGTCAGAGTCACTGAACTGCCCTCCACTATCTCACCAGAGGGACTGATGGACACTGAGACGTTCTTTGGAGGATCTAAAATGGATAGGAAGATAACACTATAAAATAAATCTATAATCGTTTTATCTGTTATTGGCTATGAGGAGATCTTCAGCTTTAACTTACACAGAACATTCAGAGTTACACCGCTGGAGTACCGATGTCCGACTTCATTACTGCACTTGCACTTGTACTCTCCACTGTCCACATAGCTGATCTTGGAGATGGTGTAGATCTTTGCTTTTCCTACTAATGTCGTTCTCTTAAACCAGGTGTAGTTCTCCACAGGTGGGTTAGCATCACTGCTGCAGGTCAGAGTCACTGAACTGCCCTCCACTATCTCACCAGAGGGACTGATGGACACTGAGACGTTCTTTGGAGGATCTAGGGAGTTGCATGATCACAGTGCGGAAAGTTTATGTGTATAAAAATGTTAATCAATGAATATTATGCACTGATTTATAATTTAGTTATACACCATATAAGAAGAAGGTGAATAAATCTCACATCTGACTCTGAGTGTTTGAGCAGGAGAGGGGAGATGTTCATATCCTCTTACAGCACAGCTAAAACTGCCTGCATCCTCACTGCTGACCGGCTGCAGGTGGACTTTATTGCTCTTGATGGTGTTTGTGGTTAAATCACGGCTGTTTTTGTACCAGATGAATGTTGGATCAGTCAGACTGCAGGTGGTTTTACAGGTCAGAACGGCTGATTGTCCCTCTGTCACTTCTGCAGGAGCGACCAGCTGAAGATCTTAAACACAGAGAGACACATTACATCAGCTTCGGTGAGTAATCTACAAACCGTATACAATATACAAAGGATAAAGAACGAGCTAAAGAAAATAAGCTTTGTGTTTTACTATTTTGTGTTTCTATAAATGTAAACAAAATAATAAATGAATATGAATGAATGAATGAATGAATGAATGAATGAATGAAAAAAAGGAAAAGTAAGAAAGAAAGAAAGAAGCAAGCATATGCCTAGATTTATTAAGTCTCTCTGCTTCCCACACAACTGTGATGCTAATGCACCTGTGGAGAACTACACCTGTTTTAAGGTGAATGAATCCTAGCTGTAGCATCTGCACAGAGCTCTACAGAGTGGAAAAGCATCCTTTTCAGAAACTCAGCTGTGATCTTTGCCTCTGAAAGTAGAATACGAATGGTCTCCGATGTTGTCTAGACTATAAGCATTTACAACGATCTCCTGTTTAATTAAAACAGTACTGCTGTAAGAGCATATTAGATATTTTTATTAATCTGGTACAAAATGCTTTTAGATTATATATGTAGAAAATAATATGATTTTATTTACCAGTGACCATGAGTCTAACTCCAGGTTTACCCCTCCACCTTTGACTGTCTTCATTTGTTCTGAAGTAATATTCATGTTCATCTGTTTTCTTCACACCGCTCAGTCTGAGAGAGAAATGTGTGCGTTCATCTCCCAAATACGCCACTCTGCCTGAATAACCTGGTTCATCGTGCAGAGCAGTCTCTTGTTTACCCTGCACTCTTTTTATTAACCAAAATGCTTCCGTCACATTATGTTGTCTTGGGTGTGTGTACGAGCTGTTCATAAACACTGTAGATCCTTTTAAAGCACAGAGATGTTCCGGGCTGTATGTCCCACTCCATTTATTCCCAAGAGCTCCTGAAACATCACACATGAAAGATGTGAATGAAGGTCATTATCTTGATCCCCATAAAACACTGAGTTATCAGTGTAACATTTTACTGGTTGTTTTACAGGACACCCGTCATCGAGTGATAAACTAAGCTAAATTGGACAATACATTTTATCATGTCTAACATGAAAAGCGTCCTGAGAACCCTATTAGAAATGAGATGCTCCTAAAATGGAGATGTTTCCTGACAGCATTGAGATGCTCCATGTTGGACATGATTTGTTGCTCATTGGCCAATATAGCAATGATATTTTGTCAGCCAGAACACAGATGTATTTCTTGAGTGTTCTGATATGGCACTTCCTGTTAGCCATGCACCAACTGAGCCACAACCTTAGCTTAGCTACACCACGGTTTGTGGTCTGAAATAGTAAATCTGTTACAGTACTGTCAAAAAGTATTTTCAGAAAATACAACAATGAAAAAAAAAATAATTTACAATACCATTGTTGTATTTTCTGCAAATACTTATTGACAGTACTGTAACAAATTTATTATTTCAGACCACAAATCATGTCTAGCATAAAGCAACTCAATGCTGTCAGGACACATTTCCATTTTAGGAGCATCTCATTTTTAATAGGGTTCTCAGGACGCTTTTCATCCTGACAGGAACCATAAATGGATGCTCGGGAAGCTTAACAGGCTTAACAGAACTTTCAGGAAGAACAACTGATATCTTTGTACGCATAGCAAGCCTTTTAGGAAACACACCAGGGCTCTCTGGGTTCTCAACAAGCACAACAGGGCTCTAACATGGCTCTCAAGACTTTCTATAAGGATAACAAGACGAGGAAATATAACATAGGTCTCAGAACCCATATCCGCTCTCTTTGTGCTCCTTAACAAGCATAACTAATTTCATCGGTCTTTCTTTGAGCATAAAAGCCCTAATAACAGAGCTAAGAGGCAAAACAGCACTAGTTTACCAAGTATGAAAACAGTTAGCATAGCCACATAAACATAGCTATACATGTTATGATTCTACTTCTCATGTCTTTGCTTTGGTATATAAATATATAGTTGACTGTAAATGTTTGATTTACCTGAGATCATGGGGAGACACAGCAGGCAAAATGGAGACACCATTCTGAGGGACATCATTGCTAAATATTCCATATATGACTAAGTAATTAGAAAAAACAAAAACTTACAATAATTCAGAGGAAAAGTGTAATTATCTTTATATTCGACTTTTTCTTTATTTTAAATTCAACTGTTTTGAAGGCAGTTACAGATAAAATAATAAAATAAAAATAAAATAAAAACAAACAAGCTGCATCCACACACACACACACACACACACACACACACACACACACACACACACACACATTTATTATTATTATTATTATTATTATTATTATTATTATTATTATTATTATTTTTACAATCCAATCTTCTGCTTCCTCAATAATATCACTGACAGTCACTTAATGAAAAATACCGAATTTAATAATGTTAATAAAAGAAATTAGTTTGATCCACTTAATGGTCATGACCTGTACAATATGGAATAATCATTACAATTAATGATTAATAATTAAAGAAAAAAAATCACAAAAATAAACATTTTCTTACCATTCACGCTTGACCCTTAGCAAGCAGGCTGGCCAACAAGTGGACTTCAAATGAAGAAAGGTGTGAGGAAAAGGATGTGTGGTTACAGCGTACTGCTGAAGTTATTTGGCATAAGCACTAGCATTATATGTAGCAAATAGTTTTTAAGTCACCTTTTTGCCATATTCATGTGTAATGTGATGCATGCATTTATATCACAACATTTATTTATTTTTATATTAAAACATATATTATGCAAAATGTGTCAAAAAAAAGCTGATCGTGAACCTTTTTATTTATTTTTCAGTTTTCTTTTTTATTATGTCAGCCTATGTGTGTGTAGAGGTAAACCCACAACCTTAGCAACTGAGGAAGTGAAACCCACAGCATGGACAGCATCAGCCCATACCGTGAAACAACCACGCAAGTCTCTTAAAAGCTTCATCAGCTGAAGGAAATGTTTTATTATCATGTCAATACTGTGTGCAAACAAGTTCATTTTACACTAATATTCATATTAAACACTGATCTAATGTACTTCACATTAAGCAATTCTGTAAAACAGAAGAAAAAACTATTTATCCATTTCAGCATTTGACATTAGCCCTTATCCAGAGCAACTTAAATTTTTGTCTCATTACACATCTAAGCGGTTGAGATTTAAGAGACTTGCTCAAGGGCCCATCATGGTGATGGTGGGGCTTAAACCTGGGACCTTTGGACCATAGTCCAATGCTTTAAATACTGAGCTACCCCTAACCCTAAATAAAAATCTTATTGTTGGTCTTTTAGCTACTTCTATTAAGGGGTCACCACAGCAGACCATCCGATCCACACAGAATTTGCACACACACTAAAAAATGCTGGGTTGTTTTTTACTACCTAAACACTGGGTTGCCTCTGTTGGGTAATTTTTCTGGGTTATTTACAGGGAATTGGGTACTTTTTGTTTAACCCTGCTTGCTGGGTTGGAGTTGGGTTAGCTAGTGACAGCTAACATCACAGACAAGACCGCCCCTCCCCCGAAGTTCACCGGTGTATTCAGTGGCTGTGTCAGCTTCGTGTCTGTTTTTTTGGTCTTCCTCCTCACACATTTGAGAGGAAATGTAAACGTTAAATACAAGGTCTGTATTCACACTTTCACTCACCTATGACTGAACTCTATGTAACAGTTACCATGTTAACGCTACACTCAAACTCTCAGCCTGGTCTGTGCTTTAGCAGCTAGTTTATCTGACAATGGCTGCTAGCCAGCCAAACCAAAGAACCCCATCTGTGTATGAAAGAAACTGCAAAACTGTCTGAGCTTTTTTTGTAGATGCTTGCAGGGTGTATGAAGATGGTGAAGTGATGAATGAAAGCTAAACTGTTAACTGTAGTGCCAGCATGATGCTAGCATTTAGCTAGGTTGCTAGTGTTAGCAACTACATATAAAAAGCTGAGGTGTAACAAAACTCTAATCTTCTTACAAATATGCATACTAGCCAACCCTCTCGATTTTTCCATAAACTTTTTGACAGAACTCTCCCATTTTATCCAGGCTTGAGACATCTAGGGACTGGGATTGTGAGAATTGAACCATGGCCTTTCATTGGTAGAAATCTACCATTTAGCTACCAGATTAATATTTTACAGTTAATATAATGTTGAACCAATAACATATACTATGAAAACAGTATATGCAACTTATGTGTATCGTATAGAAATACAAAATGATTTGAACAAAAGTGCAGTGTAGTGCATCAACAATCTGATTCACAGGTTGTTTTTTAACACTGTGTAGAACAATGTGTGTGTGTGTGTGTGTGTGTGTGTGTGTGAGAGAGAGAGAGAGAGAGAGAGAGAGAGAGAGAGAGTTGTGGTTTGGTTTAGTGGTTTGGTAGTTACTTCCTCAGTTGCGAAAGCAAGGAACTCAGCTCTTCACACGCTGGTTGACAAGAAGCTTACACTTTATTTTACAATGTCATGAAGTAAATCTTTTACATAAAGATAAACCGAGAAAATACAAAATGCAGTTTTAAATTAGTATGTTATTTATTAAGAAGAAGAAAAAACACTATCCAAAAATGTATGGCCAAATGTGAAAAAGTATTTGCACCTGTGATTTGCTGAGATGAGCAGGTCAGTATGCAGACAAAAGTAGATGAAGATAAAGAGGAGGCATGCTCTTGATTTTTCTTTTTGGTGCAGCAAACAATGGAAAAAGCGGTAGCAGGTCAAGGGTGTGTGTGGGTGAAAATCATTGAGGAGAGTGCAGGGAAATTGCTCATGTCTCCTTTGAGGCGAGCAAGTCAATCAAGAAATGCTGTCATTGGAGGCTGAAGGTAGGGAAGCTGAATAGACTTCTCGTGGGCACTTTCTCGAAGAGGAATTCCTAGAGCAATCCCACTTGGAAAAAACAATGGCAGACTAATCACCAGGTTGATGTCTTTTGTAGGCCCCCGATGATAGCGGGGCGGTAGATGGAAATCCGCTGCCAGCCACGGAAAGTTAAGGCACACACCCCTCTGAATTGCACAGTGGAGCTGGCCAGGGTGCTAAATGAAATCTTCCATTTTAACTTCCTGGTCAAGAGTAAAGCATGTCTATGGTAAGAAGCACTGGATATAAGCCCACCATCAGACCACTTAAATCTATTAAGTGGTTGTGGCACATTTGGTGGAAACAACTGTAGTCAAGCATTTGCGCTAAGTGATGCAATTCAATATTTTTTTTCGTTTTACAATGAATTAAAATTAAAAAGAAGGCTTAAAGAATCAAAAGAAAATTATGAAAATGTTCATGAAATGTGATAAAATGTGTATGAATCAAAATGATCAGATTGTGCCTGATGATCAAGCCAAGAGCGATAAAGTGGAGGAAAACCTACCTGGGATGGCAATAAAAAGAAACCTTGGGAGGAACCAGACTTAACAGGGAACCCATCCTCATTTTGGGTCATAACAGATAGCAGGAATTGTTTTACAGTATGTTAAGCAGCTGGAAGTTCAACATAAAAGATGATTTTGTTGAGTTCGAGTTTGTAAGTTAATATGGAGTCTCATTTGTTATTGGAGGCTCTATAAGACTGCAGGAATTCCATTCAGGAACTATTGAGTGACTGCAAAATCCTCAGCCGCAAATCCTCAGGGAACAGCTGTCTGCATAAGCCAAGGCAAAGACCACTGAGTCTTTCATATCACTGTGGAGGAATTTTTGCTTACACTTCTTTGCAAAATTGTTTTAATTCAGCCACAATGGAGGGTTTTCATGGATGAACGGCCTGTTGAAAGTCATGCCACAAGATATGAGTATAGACTTTGAGTAGGCCGCTCCAAAACTTTAATTTACTGATTTATTTTTTGAGCCATTCAGAGGTGGACTTGCTAGTGTGTTTCAGATCTTTGTCCTGCTACAAAACATCAGTGCACTAAAGCTTGAGGTCACAAACTGATGGCTGGACATAGGTTCCTGGTAGAGTGCAGAATGCATTGTTCCATCAATTATGGCAAGTCATCAAGGTCAACAAGCTGCAAAGCAGCTCTATACATTCCACTACTTCCACCATGTTTGCACCACTGTTGGTATGATGTTCAGTATGAAATGCTTTGTTAGTTTTATGATATATGTAACAGGACACACACTTTCCAAAAAGTTCAACTTTTTTCTCATTAGTCAACAGCATATTTGTCCAAAAGTCTTGGTGATAATAAGGATTTGTTTTTGGCAAAATATGAGCATTTCTTTTTGGTCAGCAGTGTCTTTCGCCGTGGAACTCTCCCATGGATGACATTTTTGTCTAATCTCTTTTTTATTCTTGAATCATGAACACTGACCTTAACTGAGGTAAGTAAGGCCAGCAGTTCTTTAGATGATGTTCTGTATTATTTCATGAGCTCCTGGATAAGTCACCATTGTGCACTTGAAGTAATTTTAGTAGACTGGCCATTCCTGAGAGGGATCATTACTGTTCTAAGTTTTCTCCATGTGTGGATAATTGCTCTGACCGTTGTTTGCTGAAGTCTTAGAAATGGCTGAGTAACTCTTTCCATATTTCCATATCCTAATAAATGTCAATTAGTTTGTTTCTCATCTATTTATGAATTTCTTCAGATTTTGGCATGATATGTTGCTTTTTGAAATCTTTTAGCATGCTTCAATTTGTCAGAAAGGTTCTGTTTAACTGATTTCTTGATGCAACATGTCTAGTGGTAATCAAATAAGGGAGAGTAATTTTACTTAGATGTAGTTAATTACAGTTCATCCATGATTTAGCAAGGGGAATACTTACTTTTTCACATAGGACTAGGTAGATTTGAACAGCATTTTCCTTTAATACATGAAATGATCACTTTAAAACTGCAGTGGGTTATCTTTATGTAATATTAAAAATAGTTTGATTATCTCAATTGTTAATGTTTGAAATTTATGCCAAGAAGTGCAAAAAAAAAAAAAAAAAACCCTCAGAAAGGGGTAAAAGATTTTCACTAGCACTATATATATATATATCCTGATCACCCACAATATTAAAACCACATAATATTGTGCAGGTCCTAATCATTGTTCATCCAGGTGCCATTGCTTCTGGATTCCTGGAAATCCGATACCTTATATGTTATCAATGTGCCTTTTTGCTGTCATCATTACAGCAAATTGACTGACATAAGCAAATAATGTTTATTTATTTGTTTACTTATTTTTCCTATTTCTGTAGCAATTTTAATTTAATATTATATTTTACAGTACTTACACAATGTATTATTTAATATTGTCCGACATTGGCATTTGAAAATTGTGCCAAAACACTGGAGTGAAATTGAAACAGGAAGTGTCAATATTAAATTGTTTTTCAGTGCAGTACTCCTGCTCTACCACATGGGACTACTACTTTTTTAAACACTACCATAATCTTACATTTTAGTCCTGTTTTAAATGTTTTGAGTCATTCGATAATGTAAGGTATATATCATATTAATAAAAAAAGTATATAAACTACTTTTACTTCTTAATAGAACAATATTAGGTTCAAGTTAGTATGCAACATACCTCCTAACTTAGAAAACCTAAATATTAACATTTTGTAATATATTTCTTTTGTTGTTGTTAAAAAGTTTAAAAATTTAAAAATGTTTTCAGTACTAAGTTTAAACTATAAATTGTTCTTAATTCTATTTTTTCCTATTATTCATTCATTATTTATTTTCCGATTATTTCCAGCACTTTTAACTAACAGACTGGGTTGCCAGATTGGTGAATAAATAAACAGTGGACAGCAATACAATTACCCTTCAGTATATTCAAAGCAAAGCCGGCATTTTTTCATTCAAACACATGCGATGGGTTTCCTGGCCCTGCGTTCGGTAATGTACAGTCAAATTCAGTAACAAGATGGGATTAATCTCTTCAGCAGCGGCAACAACATACATGCTGTTTACACTTTTATTTTGCATTTATATTGCTTATAAATAAAGGTAACCATAAAGAACTTTTGTCACACAAATTGTTATTTTATGCAACGCAATTCCTTTACAACATATAAAATTGTACAGCAATGGCTGCACTGCAATTACCCTCATTTCTCTTATTTTTCAACTGCAATTTATATTCTTTATTTATATTTATTTTATATATCTTGTATTTTTGTCGAGTATTGAACTAGTAACTCTGGTCAGTTCTCACATTACCCTGTGTATACTGACAGTATGTAAGATATACAGTACAGTGTGCAATCTATACCCCGTCTTACTGTTACTGTCTCTGTTGCTACTGGATATCTGGAATTTACTTTGGGATCAATAATCTATCTATATATCCATCTATCTATCTATCTATCTATCTATCTATCTATCTATCTATCTATCTATCTACAGTATGTATCTCCAGTATCTATCTGTCTTTATTCTTTGTTTTCAATTTGCTTTCTCTATGTTAAACCTTCCTCTTTTCCCCCTTCCTGTCTCCTTTAACCCACTCCTTCCCCGTTTTTTCTAAATAAAATCACCCCTTTTCCCGTAAGACCTCGCCTCGTGTCTGTGGTGCTGCCCGTGCAAAAAGAACGAAACCGTTACAACATCCAATGTAAAACTACAAAGCTCTCCGACGATTGATTAAAGCGTGTGCTCGTTAACTGATGCTGCAGCACAAAACGCAATTTTTAAATGCATTTTGATTAATTTTTAAACACTACATTAGTAACGCTAGTAACTAAATGTTATTGACATTGGTAACTGTAATCAAATTACATGCATTTAAAATGTAACGTGTTACATTACTACATTATCAGAAAAAATTATTAGATTACAGTAACGCGTTACACAGTAATACATTATATCCAACTCTGCTAAGCAATAAACTAACAACCTGATTAATTTTTTACATGAGAAATAAATTTACGCCAATGTAACATGTATGTAACATTACAGATCTTTGACACTAGGAGTGTCAAAAAGTGTTAAATATGTTTTTAAAGTGGTTTGGGTTCTTATGAGATATAGTGGAGAATTTCATGGACAATACAGGAATCCGCTTCGTTAAAATCTGTAGAAGAAGCTGAAAAAAAAAAAAACCTTCAGAAATCATCACACACATTCTGAATTATTTTATTAATACTACTGAGTAAGAAATAAGTATAAAATTACTGTTGAAGTTACAGCTGTGTGCTGTAGAGTTACAAATTATAATTAACGGTGAATTTGGGTATAAAAGCCAAAACCTACTGCCATATTCTAGCAGTCAGTGGATGTGGGTGTATCAGCAGGAGGAATGCGATGAGAAATCTGTGATTTAAAAAAAAGAAAGAGAGAAAGAGAGAGAGAGAGAGAGAGAGAGAGAGCCCATGCCTTGTTGTATTTATCCAATCAGGTTTTACTTCAAAGTACAATTAAAAACTAATAAAGCAACTCACACTGCATAAATCTCAGTTTAATAAAATTTACATAATCATCTAACACACTATAAGTAACAGTGTTTTTCAGTACACACTTACTGTAAGTGTCTGATACACATCATCAGATGTCCGGCCTGTGAGGTCGAGAGCTGCGTACGTGTCGTCTTTAGCACTCGGCCCAGCGTTCTGCAGAGAGGAGGGGTGGAGAACATGAGCAGGTTCTGCTGAAGATCTTTACTGTAAGAGTTTATTATGGACAAACACACACCTGATGGACATTTCTGTAATAACTCACCTGGAAGTCTTCTTTGTGTGCCTTTATCCTCTGTCTCTTGCATCTGCTCACACAAAGACAAATATTCATCCATGGTAAGCTTTAGAGTAATTAGTGATTGATTTATCAGAGCAAATACTGTAAACATCAAAGCTTGATAAACTCAAGCTTTTACTAATTTTGGCAAATTATTACTCTCTGACATGCAAGGTCACCTATAACAAAACATTTCATCTGTAAACCTCTATATGAACATAATTTTAGAAGCTTAAACGATTTAAGCAAATATACAAAAAACAAGCGTCCACAATTTGGAGCAAATTTTGACATGTCATGATGAGCATGGATCATATTGCTTCTTTCTGTCACATGAATGTACCACAACTACTGGCTTTGCAGAATAGAGGCTGATATGAGTGAAATAAATGTGCTTACTGCATTAAAAATAATTAAATAAATAGTAACTCAACAGAAATAAATAGCAGGTACCCTATGCATCAATCCCTGTCTGTTTTCTCTTCTGTGGAATAAGATGATATGTGATTTGGATGTTCTTTGAACACCAAGTTATATACTAACAGGGTGTTGTGGGATACAACACTTTGTTTAAACACTGTATAAATTAGTTTATTGTGAAATAACCTTATGTTTTACCTTTCAATTGTTACACCTTCTTTTTGCTGCTTTCTCCTGCTTTCAATTTGTCTGATTATCTGAACTGTTATAAACATTAGAGGAAAGTGAGGGACACATGGCTGTTTGAAACATTAAATGATGCATACCTGTCCTATGATTAGGTGGATGATGATGCTGTAGATGGTTGTTTTTGTTTGGTTTATGATGTTTGACATGTCTCATTAACAATCATTAAGAAAATGAAAAGGTTTTGCTACGACTAGTTTCTGTCTGAATCATTAGAAAATCATAATTAAACCATGTTTTGTTATATTTTTTAAAAAATCACCAATGTTATTGGTTTATACTTGCATAATTAAATTAACATAAAACACAAGTGAAGTCTGATTAACCGTACCAAAACCGTGAGTGGTGGAATTAGGCTTTGTCACAAAATCACAAAAATATTTGCTAATACAACCCAAACCTTTCATTATTTCATTTTGCAGTCAAATTGCTCAAATATTCTCACCTCATAGAGAATAGTGCAGCGAGAAAAGCTCCAAGACAAAAGCATCCAACTCCAACAGCTACATACACTATGACAGAAGCACTTACACCTAACACACACACACACACACACACACACACACACACACACACACATATTATTTTCCATCACAGTGCCTGATGTATAATGGAGCAGTGATCAATCAGGAAAAAAATATTATTGCTCTCACCATTTCTGATGGACACTGCAGCTGATCTCTCAGAGCCGTGTTTATTCTGAGCCTCGCAGTAGTACTGTCCACTCTGTAGAGCTCTGTAACTCTGTCCAGATCCTACAGCTGAGGATTCATTCTCCTTAAACCAGGTATAGATCTTCACAGGTGGGTTAGCATCACTGCTGCAGGTCAGAATCACTGTACTGCCCTCCAATTTGTTAAAAGAAATGCTGATGGACACTGATACCTTTTTTGGAATATTGAAAGCTGGCGGGAAAATGAAGACTGTGAGTAAATGTGTGACATTTTATCTGTTATGGGCTGTTAGATCTTCAGCTTTAACTTACAGAGAACATTCAGAGTTACACTGCTGGAGTTCTGATGTCCGACTTCATTACTGCACTTGCACTTGTACTCTCCACTGTCCTCAGAGCTGATCTTGGAGATGGTGTAGGTCTTTCCTTTGCCTACTAATGTCATTTCCTTAAACCAGTCATAGTTCTCTACAGGCGGGTTTGCATCACTGCTGCAGGACAGAGTCACTGAGCTGCCCTCCACTATCTTACTAGAGGGACTGATATACATTGAGACATTCTTTGGAGAATCTAGAGATTTAGGAGTCAGGAAAGCCACAACCTATGTTTTTATATTCTTGGTTTATTTACTCACAGTGAATATGAAATGATTTATGACCTATTGATTTATACAATATATAAGAAAAGTAAATAGAAGTAAATCTCACATCTGACTCTGAGTGTTTGAGCAGGAGAGGGGAGATGTTCATATCCTCTTACAGCACAGCTATAACTGCCTGCATCCTCACTGCTGACCTTCTGCAGGTGGACTTCATTGCTCTTGATGGTGTTTGTGGTTAAATCACGGCTGTTTTTGTACCAGATGAATGTTGGATCAGTCAGACTGCAAGTGGTTTTACAGGTCAGAACGGCTGATTGTCCCTCTGTCACTTCTGCAGGAGCGATCACCTGAACATCTAAAACAGAAAGACACATTACTTCTGCCCTACCAGCTTATTCCCCCACAGCAATCCATCATAATTGTGTACTTAATCTTTTAGTTGCACAATATGGGCAGGATATAAAACAATAGACTTAGAACAAATTAAATGTTTTCTGGAGACAATTCCCCCAGGTAGTACAGGTAGTCCCTGACTTATGAACGAGTTCTGTTCCAGGAGGACGTTTGCAAGTCAGATTAGTCTGTAAGTCAGGGGCAAAGTGAGTCTTATGCATTTTTGGCACAAAATTACAATGTAAAGCATACTAATTCACTTGTCTAAATCTGTCCCCTTTCCAAATACTGCCATCATGTGGCCGAAAATCGTATGTGAAATGTAATGGTGTGTCTGCGCCTTTAAATCTTGACTAGGAGAATCCTGGGCCCGTATTCACAAAGCTTCTTAAGCCTAAAAGTTGCTCCTAGTGACAAAATTCTAAAAAAAAATCTTAGAATTAGGGCATTTTCTTAGAATTTCTCCTTAAATTTAGGATTAAATCTTAGTAAAGATAAAAATGATGGAAATTGGTTCCTTCAAAAGGATTTTCAACATTTAGTTGTTTAATTATCTTTAAGATAACTTTGCATAAAGTAGCCTGTACTCATGATTATACAGTTTCTTCATATACAAAAATTATGATTCACAAGATCATGTATTCTGTTTTCACAAAGAGCTCATTTCAAAACCTTTTTAGAGGACAGAGGTGATTTTTTATTAACCAATCACAGTCCTTGAATTGCTGCATCATCCCTAGCAATGGGGTCAACCACACCCCCTCACTAAGATAAAAGCTTTTCTACTTTCCTAGCTCAGAGTTGCTCTAAGAAGTTTTCTAAATTAATTTTAGTTTAAGACTCCCAGCCAGGATTTTTTTAGGCTAAGATAGGAGCTCTCTGGGAGAATTCTAAGAAGCTTTGTGAATACGGGCCCTGGACATTTTGTTTCAGAGTGAATTTCCCCTTAAGGAATAAAGGAAACTACAGTGATTCCTTCCACAACCCAAAAATATTCATATAAAAAAGATAAATAGAAAATTTTAAGTAAAATAAAATTAATTATCCTGCACTTTACCTTTGAAAAGACTTTACCTTTGTGTGTGTGAAGCAGAGACAGTAGAGGGGGGTTGGGTTATTGTGTAGGACGACTTTCACACACACAAACATGCAAGCGTGAGCACACGCATGGATGTTAACTTAGACTGTACACTTTAATCAACACTTTACCTTTTAAATGATCACTTTAGATGGAGTCAAGGAGAAGGAGGTTTATTGTGTAGGTCTCTCTCTCTCTCTCTCTCTCTCTCACACACACACACACACACACACACACACACACACGCGTTGACGTTACTTCAACTGTAAACTATGTTTGCAATGGAAATTCCAGATGCCATTCTGTCAAAGTTTTCTATTTTTTTGGACTGTGAACTCCTGTTGTCCTGTTGAAGTTTTTCTGAAATTGGGATTATTCACCATCAGGTCAGCTTTACAGCACAGCCATTTTCTATCATCGTGCTCCTGGACTGATTAATTCAAACCGGTGAGGCCGACTCATTTCTCCCACACTCCCCACACACACACATACAATATACCAGGCTTTAAATATTTTATTCATCCACATTTTTACCCTCAGCATAATAATAGTGGCCCACATGTTGCTACTGCATCACTCAGCAGCTGTGCATGCATTACATTACTAATTACTAAGTAAAAGTAATATGCTCCTATAACTGCATTACTTTGCTAAACATTACTTTGCTAATTTGCTAACTTTTGTTATAAACTACATAAGTTCAGGACTGTTTTCTCAAGAAAATGCTTCAAGTCCTGCCTACTGTTTGGATTTATTGGCTCACAGGATGCACCAATCATCTTGCTTTTTGCCATTAGAACATTTTTGAGTAACCCTAACCTTAGTAAGTAAAATCCCCACAAATTATATTCAGTGTGCAGTTTAAATGCAATTAGAGAGGTACATTTTCTGAAGGAAATGTGAGTGGTGCTTACCATGGCTAAACTCGGGCCTCGGGGGTGGCTTGACAGTTTCACTATGATCCTGAGAGATTGATGGTTTCCTGAGTAAAATGAGCCCACCCCCATGGTAGCATGTTGCTAGCAACATCATTTGCCTGTTGTTAGCATGATGCTAACATTATGCTAACAATATTAGCATGATGTTAAGATGATTAGCATGTTGTTAACATAATACTAACATCATTAGCAAGTCGCTAGCATGATGCTAACATGATTAGCCTGTTGCTAGCATGATTACAATGCGATTCACATTGCTGGCATTAGTCAAAAAACACCACCGACATCATTATAAACGTGAAAGCCTGAGTTGCCTCAGTTAAATGAGCCCTCCCTTGTATCTCTACGACAATGGGATCCACAGTTCTGTTCAGTTATGTTATATACTTATAACTTATGTTGTGGGTATGTGCCGCACAATTTGACGCCTCATTCATGGGTCTACAGCAAATGCTATGGGACTAGTTACATGCCAAACTTTTGTATAGATGAAGAAGAAAAAGAAAGAATAAAGGAAAAATAATGAGAGGTACATTTTCTGAACATGAGTGGTAGTTGCTGTGGCAACACATTGGAGTCATGCTAGCAACATGCTAATCACTCTAGCATCATGTTAGCAATATTCTAATGCTGTTGCTAGAAACATGCTAATATAGTTAGCATAATAATGCTAGCAACATGCTAGTCAGCATAACATCATGCTAGCAACGTGCTAATCACACTAGCATCATGTTAGTAACATATACAGTAGTTAACATAATGATAGCAACATGCTAATATTGTTAGCATCATGCTAGCAGCATGTTAAAATTGTTAGCAACATGCTAATATACTGTAGTTAGCATAATGCTTATCATTTATCGCTATTTTCCCATTTTTTGCATTTCCCGTTTCTGAATGAGCCGCATGATTTGACACCTCTTTCATTGGTCTACAACACATGGCACAGGACTGGTTACATGACAAAATCCCCATTATAAGTCAATGGGTCAAATTTGGGGACTTCTTGCGCAGCAGGTGTATAACTTATACCCTCTTGCGGGAAATGTCCTGACACAACTTGCAAACCTCTTTGAATGTTGTAAATTTTATCTTTCTACAATATTCTTGCTCTGTGCTAGAATCTGTCAAAGTTGGTCTCAATGTTAAGTCCATGGAACTTAGAAAAGTCGTAGCACCCCATTCCTGAATAAGCCACACAATTTGACACCTCATTCATGGGTCTACGACAAACGGTATGAGACCAGTTATGCACCAAACTTTTGTACGGAAGAAGAAGATGGGGAAAAAAATGAAAAATAATAAGCCTGAGAGATAATAATAGTGATGCTTTCTAAGCACAACTGATTATGCCTAGCCTGCAATCAATCATTCCTCACAGTTCCACACCATATTAAATTTCAGTTGCTGTTTCTTGTTTAGTGTTAAGTCCATGTTCATGCTTGTATCCTTTGTTTAGATGAATTGTGCATTGTCTGTTTATTTAATAAACGCCTGTACTTGCATCTACCTCTGCTCCCCATTCCAGACAATGTCATAATTATAAAATATTTTTTGTAAACGCTGGCTAATGTGTATTACTCATTTATTTTCATATGGGATTTTTATTGTTTTTGCTGATGTTGTTTGTTTTATTGTACGGTTTAATTAATGTTAAATTGTGTCTGCATTTAATATCCAAATGCTGATGAAAACATTTAGCACAAAGTATCGGGTCCTTCCATATTTGTCCCACTGGTTTTTGTGTTTTGAGACTTTAATGCTGTGTTAGTTTCATTTCTGCCGTGTTAGATTTAGCATTACCCCAGTTCCCAGCTATAGTTATTGTATGTATGAGAGAGAGAGAGATGTATAAAATAAGATGTATTTACCTGTAACAGTGATTTTAACTCCAGGATAACCAATCCATCTTTGGTTGTCTCTGTTTGTTATGATTCTGAAGCTGTACCTTTCTTCATCTGTTTTCTTCACATTACTCAGTCTGAGAGCAAAGTGTTTCTGTACATTACTTAAATACTCTACTCTGCCTGAGTAACCTGGTTCAGATCGCAGATCAATAACCTTTGAATCCCAATATTGGTTTATTATCCAAAATGTCTCAGTCACTGTAAGACCTGTTGGTTGTGTGTATGAGCCGTTCACTAACACAGTAGATCTTTCCAAAGCACAGATATTTTGTTGGGTGTATGTCACAGTCCATTCACTCCCAAGAGCTCCTGAAACATGATACATGAAGGAAGTCATTAGAGGTCATTATCCTCTGGAACTCCAGGTTAGAGAGAGAGAAAAAAAAAAACATTAACCATAAGAAAATGTTCTCAATTTGGATATGGTGTGTTCTGGATTTGTGGGACTAATTTAATACACGATTACTTATTATTTCTTTTTGTCTTCTGATTTATAACTTTATAAATCTGATATAGACTTTTATTTTTGGAATACATCTTATTCATGAAATCACCACTAGCAATCATAACAATAACAATTGTTTTAGCTCTTGATGGAAGCTAAACTCAATTTTGATTTGCTTCCATTTAATATCATCACCCACTGGCATAAATTGGAATTATATAATAGTATAAACATGTATATGATGACAATTCTTTTTGGAGAAAGGTATTTGAACCCCAGACCTGTGATTCTAATTAAGTGTGTGTGTGTTTGTAATGATGCAAAATAAGAGTTTAATAACAGTAAAAATAATAATAAATGTTTAAAATTTAAAATAAAATTAAAATAAGATCAAATGAGTGAATGTACTTTGGCAAGAAAAATATGTGAATCTTTTGGCATTCCATAATTTTCTGCATTAAATTGTAGTAAAATTTGATCTAATCTTTAGATTTCTTTGAGATTATTAATTCAAGAATTCACAAATCTTTAAAACTTGCACGATGAGGTTTTATGCTTGCTCCAGATTTTTTTGTGTGTGATTTTTGTATTATTGTTTTAGGCACATGCACTCTTGACCTTGATGTAGATCAGATCACATTTTATGACAAATATTTTTCATGCAGAAAAATCAATGATCAGCCATAACATTAATAGAATGACATTGTTTATGAATTATACAATAGTAAACTGCAGAATAAACCCTGGTCACCCAAGGATCGTTTATGCCTCTGAGGACCAGCATGTCTAAAAACCAATGCAGCATAAATCACAAGCCTTTAAAGAACAAACATAAAGCTGGCTACAACAGAAAGCCAACAGAACAGCACAACACAGACTTCCTCTTTATGCAGCTTTGCTGATATAAATGTATAACTCACCTGACATCATAAGAAGAAAGATCAGACAAAGTGGAGAAACCATTTTGAGGAACTTCATTGAAAATAGCCATCACATGAAAATAAAAATATCACAAGTCATACAAGCTATTAAGTTGCTTAGGATAACTTTTTAGAGGAAATTATGTGATTCTGTGAGAAGGTGTATCTGTATCTACAGTCTTGTATAAAGTGTAAAAGCGATACCAGAAAAAAGTCACCTTTTTGGAATATTACTTGAGTGACACTCTTAAAGTAATTGATATAACAAAATCTAAATATGAACTTAAAATTATTTAATGTAGTTAAGTATTGTAGTGCATTAAAACTTTTCTTGTAAAAAAAAAAAAAAACAGGCCACAAGTGAGACGCTGTTTGATGTAGACCTCAACTTGGCATTCCTACAAACCCTCCCTGGTCAAGAAGGTAAAGGTTCCCAAAAAACCTCAAGGGCCATGTTTTAATTTAATAATTCCGTTTGTTGCTGAAGTGATTCCTGAGCCATTTTTTCTACATGGCTTCATCCATGCCCAGCCCTACTCATTTACATGAAGCTTCACTCCCAAATCAACATATAGAATAAATAACTTATTTTTAAAAGATGAGTTTATGACTGTGTGTATTTTACGACTATCACTGCAGTTTGAAAACCTGTATTTTGTATTATTCTTTATTATTGCCTGTTCCATGCTGATTTTTGTATCTAAAGGTTGTGCACCAAAAAAAAAAAATAATAATAATAATAATTTAGATAATCTTACCATTTCTTCTTGCCTCTTATGTCTAACACACACACAGATTTCTGATGAGAGAAAAACAATACCAAGATATATTGATATATTGATCATAAATGTGTTGAACCTAAACATGATATGACTTGGTAGTAATAATAAAGGTCAACAGAGTACAGCGCACAGCAATGTTTGTGTTTTAGCAACCAGTTCAAAAATGTGCATAAAAAAAGAGAAGTATCAACACCACTGAAATGCAGAGTTAGGTGTAATTTAATGTGTGTGTGTTTGCATTGGTGGTGCTGAAAATAATCTGGTTTTGTGGCCTGAATGCTTTGGTACTTGTATTCATGTGGCAGGAGGATGAAGAATGTGTGTGAGGGGTCATCATCCACAATGCAGGTGGCTTTTGGTGATGCAAAGGTAATTGTAAAGGTAAATGTCTATGAAGAAGGTGAGTTGAACCCTGATGAGATTTTGAGCTGTCCTTGCTTTTTGTTGCAGTGTCTTACAGTTCATGGTTGGGCAGTTTCCAAATCAGGAAGTGATAAAATGTCCAATGCTACTGACATGAATGAAAATAAGCATTTCCTTATTACTCTTACTTCTTGACTCTCGTGTATAACCATAAAACTGCAAAAACCAAACCATGTAAGAAGAAGAATGTGGAATTAAGACTTCTTGCTGATTTTGTGTAAACACTAGCCAAAGAGTGATAGCAGAAAGCTATTTTATACATGTGTTGCATTCTTGTATTTCAAGCAAATTATGGCAACTGGTTTTCTAAAATACAACAAAAACAACACACTCACACACAAATATATGTATATATAGTTATGTCTTGTATGTGTAGTGGTGGGGGTGGCTTGTATAGCAAACATGGAGCAAGTACTGTACTGTGTCTTGTCTTTCTGACATTTTCTCCTTTGTTTAAGAAACTCCTAACTCTGTCATTTTAAAATGAATTCTTGGGAGAGAGAGAACTTAAACTGTTAGGAATGCTTTTGTCATGTACAGTAACGTATTGTTTACAAAATGCAAACAGGGAGTCAGGCAAGACATCATGAAATCAGCATAAGAGACATCTTAAGCATTCAAATGTCCAGCCACACAAAATTCATCTCCATCAAATACTTAAAAAATGCTACAACACCAGATTTGTCTGTTTGTAGGTTATGGTTTTATGGGAGTGGGTTGAATAAAGTAAGGATGGACATGAACAACCATAGCTAGCTAAAGATGCATATTGTGATATATATATAAGCTTGTCCTGAGAATCACAGTGAATTAGGAGTCAGTCTGGCTCAACCCCAGCATATACTGTAACATCAGTTCACACCATCAACAGTAAATAAAACACCACTTCCCTACTTTAATAATTGCTTCAGAGCAAATAAACATGATAGCTGCTTAAATCTATACCACTGACCTACAGTTTACAGTTTTGAGTCGTCACCTGGATTAAAAAAGTCACCATCTGACGTTAAGAGTCTTTCATCAGATAATTTCTGCAGTGTGCATTAATATGCTTCTGCTGCAACAAGTTATTTAACCCTAACTGATGCATTGATTAGCTTCTCGTGTCTTTAACAAACGTGTCAGAAGACATATCCTGTGGTCATGGCAAATTTTGTCTCTTTTTTTCATAATTGTCCTGCATCAAGCAAAGAAAACAACTATGGAGATTGCTGAAAGTACTAAAGGACTGAAAAGAAAAAGAAGAGAAATTGCATTAAGAACCGTCCGTCACATTATTAAAACCTTGAAGGATAACTGTGAACCAACATCTTTGAGAAAGAAATGTGGACAGGAAAAATTCTGAATGATCACAGTCATGATCAGGCAACTTAACTTTTGGTGAAATCAAATCATAAAAAAAAAAAAAAAAAAACCTTAACCTTATTAAGAATCTTTGGGAAGACTTTAAACAGTGGCTACTATAAGGTGATTCACTCAAAAAAGGTCCAAAAATAGGTTTGACAATGTAAACATTAGATTAATTACGTAACTTTAGTAACTGAAATACTGTACTGATATAAATAAAAATGAACATTTTCTTACCGTCCATTCTTGACCCTCATGTCTATCAAAGCAAACTGCAGAAAATGAAACTCATGAGAGGAAGGGAGTGTAGTGATGACATGATGCAGAATTTTGCAGAAATACTATGTACATGTTATAAATACATGTTAGAGTGTTAGTTTGTATTCAATGTTTGTGTTAATTTTTTGAGTAAAGTGCTGCATGCTCGTACATATTTGTTTTTGTTTAATAAAAAGAAAAAAATAAACTTGTTTTATGCAATTGAATAGTCTACAATTAATGTTAAAGCAATTTTCAAAACTGATTGTGTCAGCTTTAAAATGAGTGCTGTATACACTTAATTTTTTTTTTGTTCATCTTAGTTCATATGCATGAAGAATAAAGCAAGGCAGTCCAGATGAACCCATTCCCTTAGCAACTAAGGAAGTGAAACCTACAGCATGGTCAGCATCAGCACAAACTTACACGGTTGTAATGTACAGTGCCGTGAGCTTAATCAGGCTACTTATATTTGAATTATACTTTAAACAATTCTGCAAAGAAGAGTGGGCCGAAATTCCCCAACAGCACTGTGAAAGACTTATTGCCAATTATATCAAACTTTACGGTGGCCCAGAAGGGCGAAGCAACTTTCCCGTATATGTTTTGTCCCTTAAAAAATGTGTGTGCTTTTTCCCGTGTAAATGTTTGATTTTTCCTGTTTGTGCGCAACTACTTTTTCCCGTGTGAGAACTCTCTTTCTCCTGTATTTTGCAAGCTAAAAGCTAAAGCTAATGCGCAAAAGATTATGGGACTGAGGTTAGAACACAACCGTGATATCAGCTCCAGGACTTATCATGATGGAATATACAGTGAATTATAGCCTGATAACATTATAATTCTCACTAAATTTACAACTGGACACACTTACCAGGTAATGTTTAATATATAAAATTAATCGGATGTTACTGTTTTAGGCACTAATGATAACTGTGTAGCAGTGCTAATGCTATTGGAGTGTTTGCCGAGTGTAAATGTCAGTGATATAAAGGAACAGCGTCTTGTTTACATTATATGTCACTACAGTAACACTGATGAGCTCCAATAAATTACATACAACAATTCATTAACCATCTGTAACATTACACATAACAGGAGCAGCTAAGAATTAGCTCAGGGATAATTAGCACTAGCTGATAGGTAACAGTTAATAGTCTGCTATCGCAGCTCTTTTAGTAAACTAGCGCTTAGCATAATGATATTAACTTGCTTATAGATCCATATTTGGACAGACATTTTACACAAACAATGGAGCTGATTGTTTATATCACGTATATGTGTCCAAATATACTATTATATTAATATACATTAATGAACAAGCTAGTTTCCCTGTGCTAAGCGCTAGCGGTTAGCATTGTGATATTAGCTTGCTTATAACTCCATATGTGGATGTATATTACAGAGACGCCATGGAGCTGATGGTTTACATCAGTGTTTAATGGTCTAAACGAGACTTTTATTCCTTTATATCACTGACATTTACACTCGGCAAACACTCCAATAGCATCAGCACTGCTACAAAGTTATCATTAGTGCCTAAAACAGTAACATCAGATTAATTTTATATATTAAACATTACCTGGTAAATGTGTCCAGTTGTAAATTTAGTGAGAATTATAATGTTATCAGGCTATAATTCACTGTATATTCCATCATGATAAGTCCTGGAGCTGATATCCGGCACGGTTCTGTGTTCAGTTGTGTTTTGACCTCAGTCCCATAATCCTTTGCGCTTTAGCTTTTAGCTTGCAAACTACAGGAGAAAGAGAAAGAGAGTTCTCACACGGGAGAAAGTAGCTGCGCACAAACGGGAAAAATCAAACATTTACACAGGAAAAAGCACACATTTTTTAGAGAAAAATAATAAATTTACAAGGGAAAAACACACATATACAAAAAATAAAAAAATAAAATTATACACTTCCATGGAAAAAAACATACACATATACGGGAAAGATGATTTGCCCTTCTGGGCCACCGTAGAGTCACTGAACTGCCCTCCAGTATCTCACCAAGGGAGCTGATGAACACCAAGACTTACCTTGAAAGATCTAAATTAAACAAATGAAAAATATCTGGTAACACTATTATAAGGTACACAGAGAAATAAATATAAATAATATGATCAACTTATCATTTCAAAATATTGAAATCAGAAATATTGCATGAAGCACATCATAAAGAAATTTTATAAAATGTGTATAGATGAAAAAACTCAATCATGTGCACTACCTAATAAAATGTAAACAGATATACCCTTAATAATAAAGTAGATCACTATTACTAATGTCTTTAGTTTTAAATAATGCAGTCAATGGAAAGGTGAATGATAAGTGAATAAGGGTTTAAATAAGTTTAAATAATTAATATATTAGTTGAGTTTGTTTTACATTTAGTTTGTTTTAGCTTTTTTTTTTTTTTTTGTAGATTGTAATATGTAGCCCAATAGTAAATCTGTGCTATCTTTCCCTTTATTCTCAGTTTTAACTTCTAGTGAACATTTAGAATTATACTGAAGCAGATCTGATGTTCAACTTTATTAATGCACTTGTACTCTCCTCTGTGCTCAGAGCTGATCTATAAGATGGTGAAGGTCTTCCCTTTTCCCACTGAAAATATCATTTCCCAAAATCAGGTGAAGTTTTCCTCCACTATCTCGCCAGAGGGACTGATGCACACTGGGACAGTTTTTGGTGGATGAAAACAGTTCCATAATAAATATGAAAAAAAGCAGATTATGCAGTTTTATCATTATAATCAACATTCATCAATAAATATAAAGTGATTTAATGATCTGCATAGTTATACAATATATAAGAAGAAGGTAAATAAATCTCACATCTGACTGTGAGGGTTTGAGCAGGAGAGGGGAGATGTTCATATCCTCTTACAGCACAGCTATAACTGCCTGCATCCTCACTGCTGACCGGCGGTAGGTGGACTTCATCGCTCTTGGTGGTATTTGTGGTGAAATCATGACTGTTTTTGTCCCAGATAAATGTCAGACTGCAGTTGGTGTTACAGGTCAGAACAGGTCTCTAATTAAGAGAGAGACTCTGCTACAGTGAAAAATCTACCGGCTCACAATTTTATACAGACAAAAAGAAAGCTGTGTGTTTTACTTAACTTCAATAAATATATGAAGCATTTCACTGCATATCATGTATGTAACAAATAAAATTTAAATTAAAGTTGAGATTGTTAATGGGTTTACGGTTATGGCTAATCGGTGGATATTGCTGGCTAAATATTTAATGTCTCTAGGGTATGTAACTCTGCTGATGTGTAAATCACCTGACGTCATAAGAAGAAAAATCTAAGTGGAGACCATTTTGAAGGACATCACTGTAAAATGGCATCTCATGAAAATTAAAAGAAAGGAAGAATTTCCCATCTCATGCCATGTTCTACAAATGTTTTACTGACGCAAGATTATTGCTAAATTAATTTAACCCAAGTTTAACAATCTGAAGTATATGAATTGATGGTCATTTTTACCAAGTGTGTGTTTTTTTTTTTCTCTGTAAAAATGAAGTCAGGACTGAAGCAATTCTTATTTTGTGTTTCTCAAAATAATTATCTCTATTTATTTTCTTGTAAATTTTACACAGGACAGATGAAGTGATAAAGTGATGCCAGTTTGCATATTCTTAAAATCTCAGTTTTCCATGCCGTTGAAGGGGAAGAACCAGTTGATGTATCCATTATACTTGAAGGAAAGGAAATTTTGCAAGGTTATGGCAATACTTTAAAGGCATGTGCACTGATTATGGGACTAATTTATGCCGTTAACCTTGCACACCCCCAGGCACTGCGCTACACATTTGAGGAAGTTCTTTTAGAACTTAAGCTATCCCCAAAAGTGCAAGTTTAAAGATGAAGCTATCATCTTAAAAACTATTTATATGGCTTGACTACAAGTGTTTACATGTTCAGCTAATGATTAAAATTTATAATATATTTAAATATATTTAATAGCATACGTTTAAGTGCACTGATCCAGAGTGCTGATATGAATGTTGCAACTTTACTGCTTCAGAGGGCTATTAAGTTTAATAATATGATATATTTTACTGTATTTCTAAATTAATGCTGTATTTAATTGATTATTACCTTTTTTTCTTTTTTTTTACACAATTTTGTTTAAAACAAGTATTTCAGGCCCTGGTGAAATGCAGTTGTTCATACTGATGCAAAACTGAATGCACTTTATTAAAAAGACAACCTGCATCAAAACTGTCCTGAGAATGTCACAAACCTTTCATAATGTTGGATAAATAAATAAATAAATAAATAAATAAAAAGAAAGAAATAATAAATGAATAAAAAAAAAATCTGCACCTCTGCCAGGCTATTTGCTGAGACAAGGTCACAGAACCTGCTCCATATTAATATTTTGGGAAATATTTCATATATTATTTTACAGGCCCAGTTTTTTAATACTTTGTTGCTTCTCTCTCTCCTCCCTCACCACATCCATAAACTTCCACTTGGGCCTTTCTCTTCTCATCCTGCCTGGCAGCTCCATCTCCAGCAACATTCTCCTCTCAATAACCCCCTCATCCCTCCTCTGCACATGTCCAAACCATCTTAGTCTGGCCTCTCTGACTTTGTCCCCAAACCTTCCTACCTGCACTGTCCCTCCAATATACTCATTCCTAATCATTTGCATTCTTGTGTCTCCCAAAGCAAATCTTTCGTTCTGCCACCTCCATGTTCAGCTGTTTGTTGTCCAGCTTACTGTCTTTTTGTCAGTGGCAACGTTATCCAACATCCACATTATTGGGACACTCACTGATGACAGTTATCATTGACCCTTTACCTTCCAGTTTCAACATCATTTTGCCTAGTCAAAACTATATTTTAAGTAATCTATAATTACTTTTTGACTAGGCAGAATAAAAGTTAAAGATATCTATAATTTGAGACATCTCTAATCAACATTCATTTGAAGATATCTATAACTTGATAACAGAAATCTGATTACAACGTACGACTATTTATAATTCTAGTTTGAGATACCTACAACAAAATTTTGACAACTAGTCACAATTCCAGTTCAAAATATCTATAATCATATGTATGAGTTATGACCTTGTCATTCAATGTATATTGTGTGCAAAGTGCAAGCAGAGCATCTGATAAAAGAGCATTAGATTAGCATAAAAAATGCCCTGAGCCATAAAGTTTCCAGCCACTTGAAAAATTAAACACCATTATCAATTACTCAAACATTTAGGCTTGTTTGCTGATCACTATGACCATGAAGCAGATCCTATAGAGCTCGCAAGGTGGTATCAAAAAGTTTCATACTTTGCATTACTAGTTTTGTAACACATCAACTGGGCGCTGACCTCCATGAGTCAGAGTGTCAAAAGACATCGTCTTGTTTACAGGAGCTGTACAACTGATGATATTCTGACTATGTGTGTTACCAGGAGCAGAAGAAACATCGCATCGAGTCTGCCAAGAACTCTGTCATCTTGCTGTGGATGATCCATCCTTCATGTCAAGGATCATTACCAGTGACAAAATTTGGGTGTATGGGTATGACCCTGAGATGAAGCAACAGTCTTCACAGTGGAAGAGCCCATCATCTCCATTACTCATATTCCATGGCAGTACTTGAGTATGTTGTTTCATCAATGTTTCTATTTAAAAATCCCACAGCAGCCTGTAGCTGCACTTCATAATTTTGACCACGAGGTGTCACTATCACAAAGGCTTTGAGTAATGAAAGGCTTTGAGAAATTATACCTTTATTCTGCCATCACTATTCAATAATGTAAGAAATATGATTTGAGCCTTTTTTCATACATTAATGCTGATCAACTTTGAAGCTCCATCTAAAAGTATGAATTCAGTACACTTTTGGCTTGGCTGTATGCTTACTTACATTTGTGTGTTTGAAATAGTGTAAACTCTGTGTGTGTGTGTGTGTGTGTGTGTGTGTGTGTGTGTGTGTGTGTGTGTGTGTGTGTGTGTGTGTGTGTGTGCGTGTGTGTTCTTGAGAGAGCATTAATGATTAATTTTCCAAAATGACCAGTTGTGTTAGGTCTAGCGTGGCAACAAATGTTTCCCTCTACCTATAATAATATATATTTGCTTAAAAAAATAAATAAAAAAAACTCAGACAAGAGTATGCTTTTAAAAAAGCTATAAACCAGGGCCCATATTCACAAAGCTTTTTAAGCCTAAAAGTTGCTCTTAGTGATGAAAGAAAAATATTAGAATTAGGGCATTTTCTTAGAATTTCTCATTAAATTTAGGATTAAATCTTAGTAAAGATAAAAATTATTCACAAAACATCTTAGCCGTAAAAACAGCTACTAAGCTAAAATTTGTTAAGAGTAGAGAGGAGGACTTTTAAGAGGCTTAAGAGTTTCTCTAGCAGAGAACAAAATGTCGGAAGGAAGAAATATTCTCCAAACACTGAACATAAAGCTAAAAGTAAACACTTTTTGCTTTTCTGTCCAATTTGGTTTTCTTGATGTTTTACTTCCTTCCACCTCTCTTGGATTGAAATTAAACAGACTGTCCTGCAATCATGTAAATTGTAAAAGCTGAGACATTTTGCTCCCATCAATCTAAAACGGATTACAAGAAATAAAACCAGTACGGTAAATAAATGTGAGAACTTAAATATAATAACTACTGTGTGGAAATTGGTTGCTTCAAAAGTTGACACATTTTCAACATTTAGCTGTTTAATTATCTTTAAGACATTTAGCCTAGAAACTTTGCATAAAGTAGCCTGTAGTCATGATTATACAATTTCTTCATATACAAAAATTATGATTTCACTGTTGGTTCTATTATCATATAGTCTGTTTTCACAAAGAGCTCATTTCAAAACTGTTGCAGAGGTCAGAGGTTATTTTTTTATTAACCAATCACAGTCCTTGAATTGCTGCATCATCCCTAGCAACGGGGTCGACCACACCTCTTCACTAAGATAAAATTTTTTCTACTTTTCTTACTCACAGTTGTTCGAAAAAGTTTCCTAAATTACTTTTAGTCTAGGACTCCCAGCTAGGACTTTTTAAGCTAAGATAGGAGCTCTCTGAGAGAATTCTAAGAAGCTTTGTGAATACGGGCCCAGATTTATGTCTTTTTTGTATGTTTCATGTTTACAGTATTTAGAATGAAATGTACATGAACAGTTGTGGCTGATTAAGGTAGCTGTGTTGTGATATACACAAGTTCTTCATTCTGCTCAGAATCACAGTGAATCAGGGCCCGTATTCACAAAGTTCCTTAAGCCTAAAAGTTGAATTATGACAATTTCTTAGAATTTCCCATTAAATTTAGGACTAAATCTTAGTAAAGATGAAAAAAGTTTCACAAAACATCTTACCCCTAAAAACAGCTCCTAAGATAAAAATTGTTAAGAGTAGAGAGGAGGACTTTTAAGAGGCTTAAGAGTTTCTATAGCAGAGGACAAAATGGTGGAAAGAAGAAATATTCTCAAAACACTGTAAAGCTAAAAGTAAACGCTGCTCTTCTGTTCAATTTGGTTTTCTTGTTGTTTTAATTCATTTCATCTCTCTTGGATTGTTGACTACATACCTTCCAAAAGTGCAACTTAAACATACTGAAACAGACATGTCCTGTAATCATGTAAATTGGTAAAAGGTGAGCCATTTTGCTCCCATCAATTTAAAATGGATGAAATCAGTACGGTAAATAAATGTAAGAACATAAATATAGTAACTACTGTGTGGACATTGGTTGCTTTAAATGTAGACACAAAAGTAGTTTTAATTAACTTTAAGATATTTAGCCTATAACAGAAACTTTGCATAAAGCAGCCTGTAGTCATGATTATAGAATTTATTTATATACAAACATTATGGTTTCACTGTCTTCTATTATCATATATTCTTTTTTTTTTTGTTCACAAAGAGCACATTTCAAGACCTTTACAGAGGTCAGAAGTTATTTTTTATTAACCAATCACAGTCCTTGAATTGCTGCATCATGCTTACTGTAGCAACGCGGTCAACCACACCTCATCACTAAGATAAAGGTTTTTGTACTTTCCTCAAATTTGCTCTGTGAAGTTTCTTAAATCACTTTTAGTCTAGGAATCGCAGCTAGGACTTTTAAGCTAAGATAGGAGCTCTCTGAAAGAATTCTAATATGGTTTGTGAATACAGGCCCAGGAGTCGATCCTAGGATCACTCGAAGACAATCAGGTTCATAACTCATGAAAAAGATCCATCAACTCAGAATTCCGACTCAGAAAGTCAGGAAGGTCTCCTCAACCCTGATCTCAGTAAACAACCTCAGACTAACATCATACTCACACAGTCAGCCATAAATAAATAATCAATTCACTACTTTAAATGAATTTATAACAATACTTACTTTAAATCAAATAACACAAATACAAAAGCTGATTAAATCTATAACACTGACATATAGTTTAAAATTTTGAAAAAGTTATTGCTTCACAAACATGATTGCTATTTGCTAAAGTTAGCTCACTATATGGGCTATCATAGCACACACTTTTATTGAACACTAAAAGATGAATAAAACACTTGGAAATGTGCTGTTGCAGAAGGACGATCAACATCAATATTGTAGTTTCAAATATTGTATTTACAGTAAATGTTGATGATGTAAAGGCTGTAAAGTTTTTCCACTTCAGTAAGAAGCTCTCTGTAGTCATCAACATCATTAATTAATCACAGGTTGCATAGTCTAAAAGAAAAAAAAACACACACATTAACATCAAAAATGGTTGTTAAAGATATAGGATACAACCTTTGATAATTAAGCAAGAGAAAGAAATTTGTTAGGTCGTTTGTTGCAAAATACACTTCACTACTCAAGTTTTTATTACGTACATATGACATGTCATTTGCAAACAAATGAGGTTGAATAAAACAGACTGCAGAGTGTCTCATTGCTGCATTATCTAATCAGTAACTAAAGCCACATTCCTATGGGAAATACCCAAGTTAGTGGATCCTAAAACACATAAAAATTATGGACATTAAAATACTTGAAAATGCATTTCAACTTCTCCATCTGATGAAACTAGTGCAGATATTTATACTGAAAACAGAAAGATGAGCTACACAATGTGGAAACATAGGCCAGGTCCTATCAGTCCTCAAACTCATGCTGTAGCTCAGGTCCATAGCCACATACTTGGTTTATTTATTTATTGAACAACACAGAGGACAATTGTACCGCTCATAGCTTGCTCATCTTTAACTCAGGAGACCAAATTAATTAATTCTCATTAAGCACCTCTCATTTCAGCCTCAATATATTTGGTCTGATATGTTTCTGACATGTTTCTACTAAAATTCACTGGGAGAAATAAGTGACCCAGGACAATTAGTAACACGAGTCATCCTTCAAATCTATGAGAGGTAATCTCAATAACTCCCCTCGGTGTTATTAATGTCTCCTTTTATATCTCATATATAAGGTAAGATTCTGAAGATTAATAGTCCCTTCCCTGGAGATACAGTATATCTGCCATTTCAGTAGAAGTTTCTTACAGGACTAGGACTCCTAATTGACTCCTAATTGAATCTGTGCGGGACCTCAAACCATGGATCTTTTGATCAGCAGACATATAAGACATATTTAGTAAGACATACTACTGTATGTGTAACTTCCAAGTAAAAACCAAAACTGAAAAGAAAACTAAAAAAAAAAAACGGAGCTATCATCACATACAACTGTTGCAGTATATACAGCTACCTGGCAACCTGTTATCGTCTATGCCTGTTATCACACATGGTCTCATTATGGGGAACTCTGTTATGTGTGGATATATTCTATCTCAGGTAAATGCCTGAGCCGATTGTTCACCTTGTTTCTTGTTTGCCTGACTTTTGGTAAGATGGCTTGTTATTGTGTTCCTCAAAGTTCCTTGTGGAGTGTGTCTGGTGATTGATAATAGCAGAGTCTGGTGGATGTTTCTTGAGATAATTGATCCCTCCTGAACGAGATTGTGGATTTGTGGGTTGTGAATAGTAGTTCAGTTGGGAAAAAATTTCAACTGCTGCACACTACAGTACAGGAAGACTGCTGCTTTGCTCAGAGACAGTTCTACAGTCTGTTGGTATACACTTGGATGTACACAATGTATTATTTTTATTGGTGTATTTATGTATGTCATCAGTAATACAGTAGCTAGATTTTAGTTGAGGTCTTTTTACTATATGTTTGCCCACTGGTGCTTTCCTCTCGCCACATTAAAAGTAACTGACTTTTTCACTAAAGACTTACTTCATATATCTGATATGCATTATCAGATGTCTGGACTGCAGGGTCAAGAGCTGTGTATATGTTGTCGGCTGGAATCCTGCCAACCATCTGCAGAGAGAAGGTGTGGAAAACATTAGTAGGTTTTGCTGTAAGAATTTATTATGAACAAAACAACCACCTTATGGACATTTCTGTAATAACTCACTTCATCTGCCTTTTTCATCTGTCTCTTGAGTCTGCTACAACAATTAAAATATTTATCCATTGTAAGAATCTTCTTCATCCATTCTACTGTAAGAGTAATTAATGGTCAATTTATCAGCACAAATATTCTCACCTCAGCCAGAAGAGTGCAGAGAGAAGAGCTGCAAGCCCAAAAAGTCCAACTCCAACAGTTACATACGCAATCACAGAACCACCTGATACTACACACACAGCACATAAGGGAAAATATTTCCTGTAAATGTCCATCCACTATGTATGATATCTAACAGAGCAGTGATGAACCAGGAATTAATCGCTCACCATTTAGAGTGATGGACACTGCAGCTGATCTCTCAGAGCCGTGTTTATTCTGAGTCTCGCAGTAGTACTGTCCACTCTGTAGAGCTCTGTAACTCTGTCCAGATCCTACAGCTGAGGATTCATTCACCTTAAACCAGGTGTAGATCTCCACAGGTGGGTTAGCATCACTGCTGCAGGTCAAAGTCAATGAACTGCCCCCCACTATCTCACCAGAGGAGCTGATGGACACTGAAACAGTGACCATCACATTCCTTGGAGGATCTAAAATGAACAAGAATATAAGATTTTAAAGTCAATCTATAATACCTTTATCTGTTATTGTTTGTGATGAGATCTACAGTTTTAACTTACACAGAACATTCAGAATTATACCAATGGAGTACTGATGTCTGATTTCATTACTGCACTTGCACTTGTACTCTCCGCTGGTTTCAATGCTTATGTTGGAGATGCTGTATATCTTTCCTTTTCCCACTAATATTGTCTCTTTATACCAATTGTAGGTTACAGGTGGGTTAGCATCACTGCTGCAGGTCAAAGTCACTGAACTGCCCTCCACTATCTCACCAGAGGGACTGATGGACACTGAGATGTTCTTTGGAGGGTCTAAAGAGTTCCATGATATGAATGATAAAAGTAGTTAATATGCATAATATTTTTTTTTCTTGGATTCTTTCAAAACAGAAAATGTGAGGTGATTTATGATATATTTAGCTATCCATCATATAAGAAAAAAATCTCACATCTGACTGTGAGTGTTTGAGCAGGAGAGGGGAGATGTTCATATCCTCTTACAGCACAGCTATAACTGCCTGCATCCTCACTGCTGACCGGCTGCAGGTGGACTTCATTGCTCTTGATGGTGTTTGTGGTTAAATTACGGCTGTTTTTGTACCAGATGAATGTTGGATCAGTCAGACTGCAGGTGGTTTTACAGGTCAGAACGGCTGATTGTCCCTCTGTCACCTCTGCAGGAGCGATCACCTGAAGATCTTAAATAATGGGATTTTTTTTAAAACACTCACTTTGGCACTAATTTCAGCCCTCTGTCATTTTTCAAAACTCTTAACACTTTTTACAATGGCTTGGAGGCAATACACATAAAGTAAATCAGTGTTAATTTGTTCATTAAACGGAAATCACCAGTTAAAAATGAAACAACTTAACATCAAACTTTCACCATTTCAAACTGTGATTTACATATTTCCTTTGATAAAGCGATCAACTGAGACAACTCATCAAAATTAAAAGTAACCGATAAGATAAGATAAGATAAGATAAGATAAGATAAGATAAGATAAGATAGGCTTCATTGTTTGTGACAGAAATTGTTCTTCGGCAGGCTCCAATAATTTACATACATTAAAAACACAAGTAAACAAGTAAAAAAATACTGTTGCATTGGGAATTAATGATTCCTTGTAAATGTTTTTCTGGGCAAATGGGACTTTGTAGCACCTGCCTGATGGCAATAGCATGAATTAACTATGTAAGGCATGCAAAGGGTCCTCAGTGATCAGGGTTGCTTTCCTTATCACTGAGCGGCTGTATAATTAAGACAGATAACTCTTGGGTGATGAAGTTATTTTACTGCCCTGGATGATTATATGAGACAATTTTGTTCTTTGTTTGATGGTGATAAAATTGTACCAAGACATAATGCTAAAAGTAAGGACAAATTCAATCAAAGATTTGTAAACCAAAGTTAAAATATCTTTGCTGTCTTGAAATGTCCGTACTTTCCTCAGCAGGTAAAGGCATTGTTGTGCTTTTTTATACATTGTGTTAGAATGTTGTGTGAAGGTCAAGTTGGTGTCAATCTCTGTCACCATATATTTAAATGCTGTACGTGGTCAACCAACTGGACCTGGATACTCAGTGGTTGGGTCAGAGCAAAAGAGGTTTTACCTGTTACCCCACAACATGGCTCTTTAGTCTAGGTTAAAGTCTCAGGCCTATAATACTTCAGGTCCGTAGCAGGTACTGTACCTTCCTGGGAGTTCAGAATTATTGTAGAATCTTTCCACTGGTTGGGGACACAGCTACAGAAGCTGAAAGAGCCTAGTGAGAACCCCACCTAACTGAGTGGAGCACTTTTCAAGCACTCTTCCTCTGATCCCTTCAGGTCCAGCAGCTTTGTTGGGGTTAACTTCGCCTAAAATAGTTGTGCCAAGTTGTTCGCTAATAATGAGGGGTTGGATGGAGGAACTGGTGGAGACAGAGGCCCAGGCATAAAAAGTGTGTTATGTCTATTGAACCTGGTGAATTTAACTGTTGTGTAAATGAGGCAGGATCCTGGCAGTCCGCTATTACAGGTTTGGAAGTTCTGCCCATCATGATGTTTACTCCTTGCCATGCCTCCCTCATGTTTCCAGATGTTAATTTCAGCTCCACCCTGTTCCAAAAATTTATCTTAGCCAGATTGACCTTAGTCCTAAACTCTTTCTCCAGTTTCATAACCCTTAGTTTGTCCCCTTGCAAAAATGCCTTTTTCTTTTGCACAAGACAGGCTTTAATGTCCTTGCTAATTAACGTTTTATTATTTTGATGTATAGTTATTTGCTTAGTGGGGGTGACAGCGTCTTCACAAAAATGTATGAGGTCAGTAACTCTGTCAGTTTATTAAAATCCTCATCAAAATCCTTAAAAAAACAAGTCCCAAGCTGTCATCTCAAAACATGTCCATAGTGTTTCAGCTGCATCTTTATTCCAGACTTTAATGGATTTTGTTATGGGTTCACCCGTTTTCAATTGTGATCTATATCTTGGCAGAATTATATTATGGTCAGAAAAGAAGAGCGGTGGGCGTGATTTTGCAATATATGCATTCATAATGTTGCCAAAGGATAAGTGCCGTTTATTCTGCATTCTGGTGGGGGTTGTGCCATATTGCTCCATATTTGGCAAATGTGTAGCATTGTCACATTTATTAAAATCCCAACAAAAACGCGGGCTGATCTCCAGTCTGATTAACAGCTCTGCAGCCAAATTAAAATCCGACCGTGGTGAATACACTCAAATGACAATAATCTGAGAGAACTCTCTAGGCAAATAATGTTGTCTAAAGGACACATACATTAGTTTATAGTGTTTACAGCACCCAGATTCCATCACTGTGATGTTTGTTGCCCACTTACTGTTTACAGCCATATAGAGTCTGCCCCAATCGACTTCTGTGTTTTTGTAACGTCTCTATCACAACAAATGATGCTAAATCCATCCAGGTAAAAATCCACATCCTAAGAGTACCATGTGTTCATTTTATTGACTAATTATTTATTTAACATTATCATTTTGTAGAAACTGAAATTTCTATGTTTGTGTTGAGCTCACAAAGCCTCGTTCTCCCCTTTCAGCTGCATTAACACTAATTGTATTTACTGTGTGTGTGTGTGTGTGTGTGTGTGTGTGTGTGTGTGTGTGTGTGTGTGTGTGTGTGTGTGTGTGACAAAAGTAGTGGCACAGCCAGGCAGAGAGGTGCTGGTACAAATCTGGAGCTCCTTATTACGCCCTTGTCATGTTCTATCATGCTTACTTGGTGCAGGCATGGTTTCAGGCCCATTTGCAATTCATCACAGTGTACTTGCCCCCATACACTCATATTTTGCTAATATCAATCCAATCAGGGCCAGTTACAGCGCAGATTAAATGAATCATACAAATAGAACGACACAGAACCATTTCTCACAATTAAAATTCTTATAATTAGTTCGAAATCTCACACAAGCTCACACACCCTGACAATGCACTGCAAAACCAATCAGAGGATAAAAAGTATCCAATGCTGGTTTTCTGGTTCTACATGGCAAATAAACTATATAGAAAATATTATGGCCTGATTGATGTTGGTATAAAATAAGATGATTTTATTTACCTGTGACAGTGAGATTAACTCCAGTTTCAGCCACCCAGCTTTGATTTGTTGAGTTTGCTATGATTTTGAAGTAGTATCTCTGTTCATCCGCCTTCTTCACATCACTCAGTATGAAGGAGAAATGTCTCTGTTCATCTCCCAAATACTCCACTCTGGCAGAATAAGCTGAATCATTATGCAAGTCAGTCTCTTTAGCAGGAAATAGGTGTACTGACCAAAATGCTGTTGTCCAATGTGCCACTGTCACATTAAGGCCTACTGAGTGTGTGTACGTGCCATTTATAAAAACTGTAGATCCGTTTAAAGCACAGATATTTTGTTGGGTGTAGTTCACAACCCATTCATTCCCCAGAGCTCCTGAAACATGACACATAAAGGATGTGATTAGAGGTCCTTATCCTGAGCTCCATAAAACACTGAGTTCGCTTACAGCTTCACTTTTCTCTTCTGGAACTCTGGTTTGGAGAAATAAAAAACAATTACCCCTACAAGAAAACTTATGTGCAGCATTTTAGGATAGGGGCAAGCTTACAATATCCATGCCTATTATTGAGGATATAACTAACTAATATATTTTAAAATAATAGATATAACTTACTAAATTACTTATTCAGATATGCTTTCAACCCAGAACATATCTGAACTGTATGCAACATTTACAAATAAGGATGCATGCAATTACAATGTACTGACTATGCCGGATTGACTGGTATATATAAAGCACCACAAGCAATTACTCCGCAGTCAGGATGAGAAGTGCGTCCGCCAAGATCACTTAATTTTTTACTAGCTAAAGTACAAAAAAGGTTTGTAGAAATAGTTAATAGGTTAAAGCTAATGTAATCATTAATGTAGTTATTTTAGAAAGAAGCCCACATACCCTTTCTTTTATACACTGGAACCTTGGATTACAAGCATCATTTGTTCAGGAAGCGTGTTCGTATATCAAAAGACTTGTAAATCAAAGCGAATTTCCACATAAGAAATAATGAAAACGAATATTTTCATTCTAGTTATTTGTTCCACAACCCCAAAAAATAAATATATAAAATAATTAATACAAAATTATAAAGTAAAACTAAAATAATTAACCAGCACTTCTACTTTAAAAAGTAAAAATAAATCTCGAAAGTGTTTCCATTAGTGTGTGTGTGTGTGTGTGTGTGTGTGTGTGTGTGTGTGTGTGTGTGTGTGTGCGTGTGCATGTAAAGCAAAAGCAAGTCTCATTAGAGAGGTTAAAGATCCATTTTATCGCTCCATTTCTCAGCCTGCAAGTGCATGTGAGCGCGTCCTCCTCTCACCTTCACTCACACACACACACACACACACACACACACACACACACACACACACACACACACACACATATACACACAAGAAA
>JAAGKR010004634.1:40028-53103 GCA_011419295.1 Clarias macrocephalus
TTTTTAGGAATGTGTCTGCATCACCCTTGCCTTCACCAGCACCTCGCACCGGGACACATAAGCGACGTTCAGTTTTGAAGGCAATCGAGAATCATACTGAGTAAGTGCACATATATGTGTGTGTGTGTGTGTGTGTGTGTGTGTGTGTGTGTGTGTGTGTGTGTGTGTGTGTGTGTGTGTGTGAGTGAAGGTGAGAGGAGGAGGGGAGGAGCACAGTGTCTAATGACGCACTCACACGCACACAAGCAGTGTAGGCTGAGAGATAGAGAGAGATAAATTGGATCTGTAAACTCTCTAATAAGACTTGCTTTTGCTTTACATGCTCGCACATGTGTGTTATAATAAATAGTACATGTGTGCATGAAGGACTTTTACACACACACACTTTTACAAATAAAAAATAAAAGATTCTTTACATGCACAGATGTGGTCACAGTGTTATAGTAAACAGTACAGGCGTGCACGGATGTTGATTTTACCAGTGAGAGACAAGCAGTAAAACCGAGCAGGGGAGACAATAACCCACATTTCTGCAGCGCGAACAAGAAAAACCATTGGCTCAATTGTTATCATGTGACACTCAGCATCAAAACAAGAAGCGCATGCATGATACATAAATCTCTCTACACATAAACCAAGACAAGATCGCTTTTCAAGTCAAAATGTATTACAAATACATTTTGCTTGTCTTGCGGAACGCACGCAAACCGGATTGCTCACAATCCGAGGTTCCACTGTATCTTTTGAATATTTATAGAAAACAACAGGAGATTCATACGTATATTGGCCAGAACTCTCTCTTTGATTATATCCTTACATTTCATACATTGGAGATCCAGAATATACAGTATATTGCTGGTTAAATATGAAATGTCTCTGGTATGTGTAGTTTTGATGGTGGTATACGTGTGTGACTCACCTGAAACTATGAGGAAAAAGATCAGACAATGTAGAGACATAATTTTGAAGGGCATCATCGACAAATGTTCTATATGAAAATAAATAAATAGAAAAACAAAAACTTACAATAAATCACAAAACACATAAGGCTTCAGGCACCTATACCAGGTCTGTATGGTTGACACCTATCTGCTGCTACAAGTACACTAAGAAAAAATGAACAAGGCAGGTTGTGCATTTTACATAATATAATTACTTTCAGTTTACTCATAATAATCGTATTTGTTGATTTAAAATGTTTTTTTTTTTTCGATTAAGGTTAACGTAATTTTGTCTCAACTTGACCGTACACATTCCTAACACGTTGTCTAAACACGAAACATTCATGTTAAGTCAACATTTCATACATACAACAGGGGGCAGTAGCGAGACGACAGCGGTCATGAACCGCTAATGAAACAGAAGAACAAGACGAATCAAACTACACCTGCGCTGAGTTAACAGACTCTGTCCGCGCGCGTTACGTTCTGTCCGTTTTGACCGAGGGAGGTGAAAACCCGAAAAAGGTCAGATTTTTCCTCAGATATATATATATTTTTTTTCACCTATATATATAATTAGTATTTAACTTTGTCTTGCTTCTGTAGTTTTAGAGAGGCCGAGTGTTTTAGACTGAAGTTAGCCAGCTAATGGGTTTAGCCATGTGTCACAGGTCGGTCCACTGCATATTTTTCCATTATTTGGTGAAAACTATATAAGTATATATAGCAGAAGTAACGGTACCGGTGGGCTCTTCAGAATATCACAATATCCATTTAGCCTTCAAAAATGATCAGATAAAGCTGCTATTAGATGGCATCAGATCACCGGTGTACTTAGGAAAGTGTTTTCAAGTTTGTGAGAAATCAGTGTGGACCAAAAGTTAGTGATCAAATACTAAACAACATTTACAGGGAAAAATGCAAACAGCCTCTTTGGAATTCTGTATTAGTCTATTGATTTCATTTTTGCTTTTTTGTGTGTAACAATAGGATAGAGGTGGCCATGTTGCAGAGAGGGATGTGGAACATGTTGGCATCTACAGCATCAGTGTTGAGGGAGGTGATGCCACGACCCCTCCAGCGGTTGAAGTGCTTCACGACTTGGGAGACATCAGTACTGCATGTGCGCTCATAATGTGTGTAATATATGCAATGAACCTCAGGAACTGAAAACCTTCAAAGGTACAAATGCTTAAAAACTAACTGAGTAAACCAACATCGAGCACTACATTAATGCCTTTTTTGTACTTATTGAAAATGTTTGGATGTTTTGTTTTGGATGCAATATATTTAGACTTTGCAGAAACTTGGGGGGAGGAGGGGGGGATTTGTATTTGATAGCAAAAAATAGGATAAATTGTTAATTTTGTTAATATGGTAAATTAAATAATGTATAACACAATTTTCCTCCCTCTTTAAATGCGTCAAAGTTGACAAGTGTTGGTAAAGAAAAACTTAAAAAAAAAAAAAGAATATGTTGTATATTGTGTACAGTATGTCTTTTGTATTGTTGGACTATAATATTCTCAATTTCTCGATTTCTGTGCTGCATTTCAAACGGTCCCAATTGTTATTAAAATACTTGACTAATCTTGTTGCGAATAAAGATCCTTACAAATGTTAGAGTTTAACTGTGGAACATGTTGACAAGAAAAAATTAATTAAACCCAACATTTTATTTTTTTGGTTTGTGAATTAGATTGTTAGTGTTTTATGAAAGTATGGTACCTGTTATAAGCTGTTCCTGAATTACATATTTACTGTGTCTGGAGTCACTTTAAGAGTCACTAAAGCCTGGGAAAATAGGGCTGGTATACATTATGGTATAAGATCTAGTTGTAGTAACATAAGTAGCACAAAAAACATGTTAGACTTGTCAATAATAATGGAGTATCATTGACATAATTAAATTACATTACAATTACACAATCGATTGCTATTACAGTAAATGATAAAGATTATGTTAAGTAAACATGATTCTTTCACACAAGTTTAACATGAATGAAAAATTTTGGTTTAGCAGGCAAAAATTGTGTAATTTGGCCACATGTTGATGATGTGGGATCGATGTACACATTAAGATCAAGTAAATTCAAAGGATTATTTTTTTTTCAGTGTAGATGAGCTGTCATTAGCTGCCTATAAAAGCCCAGCCAAGCATTAGTGAGGATTAGTTCTTGGGTGTTGAACTCATGACTGTTTTGTCTCTCTACGTTTCCTGTGTCCGACCGTGGTAGGAAGGTTTCTCCATGGGACACGATGCAGACCAGCGGCCAATGCCAAGCTTCAACTGCATTTTCAGGTTCAGGATAACCACATCCAGAAGATAAGGAGCTGCGACCACTTCACCTTCCTCCCTGACTCTCACCTCTCCTTCTATTTTCTTATTCAACCATTTTGTTAATAAATATAGCAACCTCAACCTCCATCTCCCAGTGTTTGTGTTCAGTTTGCCATACGTATGGCTGCACTATATACAGTGGCAAGAAAAAGTATGTGAACCTTTTGGAATTTAATTTTTTTTTTTTTTTGCATTATTTTGTCATAAAATGTGATCTGAACTAAAGTTTCAACAAATATAATGTGCCTTAAATAATAATGCCCCCCCCAAAAGTCTTACCATTTATGGACAACCATGAAAACATCATGAAAACCATGAAACTCCAACAGGTTCACATACTTTCTTCTTACATGCCACTGTGTGTGTATATTACAGTCTAAACAAAATAGCAAAATAAAGGAAAAAAGCTTTGCTGAAACATATTGTATTTTTAATACTTGTATTTAATATCTGCTGTTTATTTAGTACTAAAGTTTTTATTTGTTGTTTTTGTTTTTCCTGAAAGCGATATTTTTGAATTTCCTAGCAAAGATAGATTAGAGTCAAGATTCAAGGATTGTATTTGTCACATACGTGGTTGTACAAGTACAACAGTAGTGAAATACAATGCAACAAACTCCAGACTGTGCAAATTTTAACAAAGTATGTACAAAATAAAAAATAAAAATATACTAGATAGATTATTACTAAAAGATACCAAATAAAGTAAAGTTAGTAGATTTATAATAATATATAATTTTATTTAATAATTATTAAACTTAAGAATAATAGTTTAAAAAAGAAACAAATATTTTCTTACCGTTCCTACTTGACGCTCAAGTCCTGCAAGCAAACTGCAAAAGAAGAAAGGTGTGAGGAAAAGAGTGTGTGGTTAACAAGTGTTAATGATGTTATTTTGTGTAAGCATTAGCACTATAGCAGAGAGTCACTTTTTGCTTGCGCATTTGATAACTTCAATATTTTATACCAAAGCACATGAATTATGATAAATGTGCTGAACCTTATTGTGAAGCTTTTTGTATTCCATTTTTCTCTTTTATTACGTCATTCTCTGTGTGTAAAGAAGTTAGCCCATGGTTTTAGCAACGGAGGAAGTGGAACCCACAGCACAGTTCCTCATGAGACCACGAAAAATACACAATGTTACACACAATGTTTAAAACTATATGTTAAAGGTGATTTAGCAATTATTTATTATATGTATGGTATATGTTGTCCTGATCTCTTGCACATCTGTTTTATACATTTTATTAACAGTTTGGCTTCAGGCATTGAAACTCTAATATAATTAACAAAGCAATATTTGAATTTGTGACAAGTTAACACACACAGCACAACACTATAGTTCATCAGTTAAAGGAAATACTTCATCCAAATCTACTAGCTTAGGTTTAAAAATTAAACACTTAAGTTGATGTAAAGGTCACTTCTGGTAAAATGTGTGTGTGTGTGTGTGTGTGTGTGTGTGTGTGTGTGTGTGTTTGTTGTGTACCAATGCTGTTTTTGTTTTTAACATTTCCTATAATGCTGTGCAAGGTTTGTGGTTTGGTTTGATGCTGCCTGTGCAGGTGTTACTTCCTCGGTTGCTAAGGCAGTGGGCTCACCTCTATACCCACTGACTAGTGTGAAAAAAATGTTCAAAAAGCATACACAATGTTTTGCATGTATTGTGCAGGTCCATGTGCAAGACACTGTAAACCAGTGTACATTAGGCTCAGGCATCACCCAGTCTCTGCCAAAGTCTGTCAACTTCACAGTTGTGTTCTATCCAGGATGGTCTTTGAATAATCATAGATTATCTGCTGTCAATGAACATCTCCACAAATTATTAGTCGTCTTCTTAAAGAAGGTTGTTACCCTTGCCCTACTGCTTACCTGAGCAGGCCCCCAAGTACATTCAAATGTCTTTCATTCTGTTGTACTAAGGATCTATAAATGTGTTTGTCAAAGACACTCTAATGATGACCTGCATGGGTAAATCACCTTTATAGCACAAGATTGATTGACATGGCACATTTCCCAAAGTTCATATTTCATCTGACAAATTATAAATTAATGTAGCAGAATTTACAGTTCATACAGTCACTTTTGACAGTATATATATACTAGAACCTTGGATTACGAGCACAATTCATTCTGGAAGGAACGAAACACTCGTAAACCAAATTGAATTGTCCCATAAGTAATAATGAAAACTTTAATTATTCATCCCGTAGCCCAAAAAATAAGTTAACACAATACATAAAGTAAAAATAATAAAACAAATTAACCTGCACTTTACTTTAGTAAAAATAAATCCCGACAGTTAAGTTTTTCAGTTTATGCATGCAGCCACTGTGTGTGTTTGGGTGTAATGTGCGTGCACACACACACACACACATTAACAGAAAGACAATTTTATCTGAAAAAAAAATAGCAAGGAACATTGCTAATAACACTCGTGTGAGCGCATACTAACGGAATCACTGCTGTAAAGTAAATTAAAAAAATAAATAAAATAAAAAAATAACAAACGAAGCAGCACTTTACCTTTGAAAAGAATCGCGACAGAGCAGAGTTTCTGTGTAGATCAGAAAGTTTGTATCTGTATGTGTGTGAAGTCAAAGGGGAGGGGGGTGTAAAGGCAAGAGAGAGAGAAAGAGAGAGAGAGAGAGAGAGTGTGTGTTTCGATGTCAAATTATGCACGTGCACACACATAGGACTAACAACGCTGACACAGAGAGGGAGATGTTGATTATACCAGTGAGAGACGAGCACTAAGACCCAGCAGGGGAGGCGATTACCCACAATTCCACAGCGCAAGAGAGAGTAAAACTATTGGCTCAGTTGTGATCATGTGACATTCAGTAAGACGTGAATAAGAAGTGCATGCGTGATACATGATACTCGGTAATCGTAAACCAAGACTTTCGCTCGGTTTTCAAGTCAAAATCGAGGCCGTGCCAATAGAAGGCTGGGAAGGCCAACTGGGCACTTCAGCAAATGGAATGGTGTCTTTGCTCATCAAACTGAGAACCTCCGCTAGCTCACTGCTGGAGCTCCCATGGCAAACATAGCCGGATTCCCTGACCTTGCCACAGAAAAAAATGAAAGCAGCTGTGTGTTCCACGATAAGGCTTTCAGTTCCAGGCAGGAAAATGCTTCATGTCAGTAAAGGCGAGATCGGCATGTGCTACTCACATCAACTCACTCTGCCACTCCGTCACTGCACACCTTCCCAGTGCCTTTCTGTCAGCTGGGCACTGCCTGGACCTGCACGTTTAACCCTCACTACCCCGTACTATCTTGCCTCGTGTCCGTGTTTCTGGTGATGCCCATGCATGGACATTAGAAGTCCAAAATATACAGTATATTGCTGGTTAAATATGGAATACCTCTGGTGTGTGTAGGTTTGATGATATAAATGTTTGACTCTAAGAAACCATGAGGAGAAAGATCAGACAATATGGACACCCATTTTGAAAGACATCATCAATTCAATTCAATTCAATTCAATTTTATTTGTGTAGCACTTTTAACAATTGTCATTGTCACAAAGCAGCTTTACACAATCAAAGGAATTATGGAAGTTTGTATAAAAATGTGAATGTGACAATTCTCCAACCTAGAGGTGATAAAAGCATGAATTGGTTTTACTGCATTGTTTAGTGATAATCTGAGGTGAAAGAAAGCTATGCTGGTAATATTATCTACATGTGCTTCAAATGAAAGACTGGAATCTATAATCACACCGAGGTCTTTTACTATTGCATGTGATGGAACAGAAAGATCATCTAAAGTTACAGTGTGATCAAAAAGCTTGCTTCCTCCTGCATGTGGGCCTATGAATAGAACTTCTGTCTTATTAGGTTTAAGCAGAAGGAAGTTAAATAACGGCAAGGTTCATCAAGAAAGAAAAAAGGTTATATATGCAAATAAATAAACACTGTAAAAAAACAAAAAATAAACACATCAACTTCAGGCACCTATCTGCTGTGACGTCTGGATGACCGCATTGAACTGCTGGGAAGAGCTCATTTCATTTCGACACTTGACTTGTCCCATGGCTACTGGCAGCTGGCTTTCAACCTGGAAGCAAAAAAAAAAAAAAAAAAAAAATGAAGCATGAAGCTACACCAATTGCCTGCTTTGACAGGAGCCTACAGCCAGTTCCTCTTACCATGTTCACATTCATCACTCCACTGATAAAATGAGGCTTCTTCATCACCATGACCCATTCAAGAGGGTCTTGGGCACGTTAACTCACCAGGCCTGGCAGTGAGTAACTGTACACCATCCTCCTGTTATTAGCTGCCTATAAAAGACTGCACCTTCCCCCTTGACCCTCACACCTCCTTCTTTTTTCTTATTCACCCATTGTGTTAAAAAAAAATATCAACCTCAACCTCCATCTCCCAGTGTTTGTGTTCAGTTTATACATTGGCAAGAAAAAGTATGTTAATCTTTTGGAATTTCATAATTTTCATTATTTTGTTATGAAATGTGATCTGATCTTCATCTAAGTCAATGGTTTTACCAAATATATTGTGCCCAAAATAATAACACCTTCCAAAACTTCTGATTATGTTCAACCATAAAAACATGTTGAAAATGTTGAAATACTATTTGAAGGGTCACATACCTTTTTTTTCCCTTGCCATTGTGTATGTCTGTGTTAAACTTTTTAAAAAGGTGATTTATCAATTATTTAGTTATATATTATGTACTGTATAGTTATATTTTCCTGCTTTCTTACATGTTTTTTATATATATATATATATATATAACAGACTGGCTTCAGTCATTGAAACTCTAATATAATCATTATGAATTTGTCACAAGTTTATACCCAGCACATCACTATAGTTCAACAGCTAACGGAAATACTTTACCCAAACCCACTATCATAGGGTCAATATTAAACCCTTAGGTCAATGTATCAAGAATTTTTGTTAAAATTACATGTTGCATTTTATTGTACGTTCTTAAAATGTTTAACTGTGTTATAAAGTAGCTGTTAAGACAAAGTTTTTATTTTATCAAAGTTTTACCAACCCCCTGAGTCATTCAATAAAGGAGAGAAGAAAAACATTGGAACAATACTGTATGTTTTTATGGTAGAGCGTATTTTAAAACATTTTCCATAACGCTGTGATTAGTGGTTCGCACTTGGGTCGCCTTGCACCTTCTGGGTTCGATTCCCGGCCAGGCTCAATTCCCGTCTCTGTGTGCATGGAGTTTGCATGTTCTCCCTGTGCTTGGTGGGTTTCCTCCAGGTACTCCAGTTTGAATGAGTGTGTCACTGAGTGTATGTGTGTGTGCCCTGTGATGGATTGGCACCCTGTCCAGAGTGTACCACGCCTCGTGCCCTAAGTCTCCTGGGATAGGCTCCAGGCCCACTGCCACCCTGAATACATGATAAAGCAGTATAGCCGATGAGTGAGTGAATTATAATAATAATAATAATAATAATAATAATAATAATAATAATAATAATAATAATAATAATAATAATGCAAAAATATCACTAGGCTGGAAAAAAGTAATCATGTATAATCATGTGTGTGTGTGTGTGTGTGTGTGTGTGTGTGTGTGTGTGTGTGTCTGTGTACTGAATGTCTCTAGCAACCACTGTTTATTGGTGAATTTGGACCTGCTTCTGCCGAGGCGTCTGAAGTTGTAGCCTGACTTTCTCCATTTGAACAAACAATGTCCTCATTGTTTGTGTGTGGCAATGATTGTTGTGGCCCTAAGTCTAATGTCCTGTTACAGGCAAGATTTGCCAGATCAATACTCTTTTCATCAGAACACCCAGAAGGCTGTAGCAGTATGTAGTACAATAAGAAATGCACTTCATACTATTGACCACCAGGTGTCACTATCACACAATGAGATAAAAAGCTTTTGGTAATGAATTGTATCTTTACTCATACAAAGAAAAGCTTCTTTCTACCATCACTAGTTAACACACTTTCATGAAAATGAACAGCGTACACAAAATAGTGAGAACAAAAAAAGATTTATCTGAGAAATATTGACTAGGTTAATGATAAGACAGGGTTGGGATCAGATTCACATTTAGACACCTTGCTAATATACATTCTGGATGCTGTATGGTAGTCAAGATGTTTTTTTTTTGTTTGTTTGTTTGTTTGTTTGTTTGTTTGTTTGTTTGTTTGTTTAAATTTTTGTGACATCTGTGATATGTGATTTGAAACCTGCACTTCACTTTAATGCTGTAGCATAGTCAAATGCTGCTGTGCTTTTGCTCCTGATTTATTAATGTCTAATGTCTAATCACAGTGCTAACCATTACGCCATTAAAAATAAAATAAAATAAAAATAAATTCTACACACCAATGAGGTGAAAGGGTTTGAAAGAGGTGAAAAGCATCAACTAAAAATAAATAAATAATTTTAAAGCCATTATGTGTTTAGTTTAGGAAAGAAAAGGAGAAAGAGGCAAAAAATAAGGCAGTGATGGCATCTCTTCAGGAGGATAATATCATGTATATAATAAAACATGTATCATACATATGCATGTATCATAAACATTATCACGGATGTTAGTTGGCTAGTTCGATATTAACAAAAGACACATATAGGGATGCAATGTTAAAATAATCAACCTTGTGGTGCCAACAGGAACTGTCACACCACCCTGTTAATAAGGATTTAACTATAGGACCACACACACACACACACACATATACACACACACATAAACAAACAAGCAAAGCGAAAACTAAATCCGTCAGTCAGGAGCTCCCTATTCATCAGCAGTGTTGGCACTCATTTAATTCATCACATTCTTCAAAGTCTGGAAAAATAATCAGAAATTAAGTAAATGTGGTTAAAGAAGTATGTTGCTAACATTTATCTACTTTAGCCATCATCATACACTGATTAGGAAATAAAAAAAGTGTTCTGTATTGTAGCTCTCAGATCCTAATAACGATAAAGAATATGATCACATTAATATAATCTAATGATTTGGGTTTCTAGCAGTCAGAGGACGGAGGCACATCAGCAGGACGATTGATGAGAAAACTGCGAAATAAGAAAAAAAATATGCCTTGTTGTATTTGAACAACCAGGTAACTAAATGCAAAGTAACATTTTAAACTGACAAAACAACCCACATTGTATAAATCTCAGTTTAATAAAATGTAGATTTACAAGAATAAAATACATCATCATCTAACACACTACAGCTAAGTGTATTTTCAGTAAACTCTCACTGTAAGTGTCTGATACACATCATCAGATGTGCGGCCTGTGGGGTCGAGAGCTGCGTACACTCGGCCCAGCGTTCTGCAGAGAGGAGGGGTGGAGAACATGAGCAGGTTCTACTGAAGATCTTTACTGTAAGAGTTTATTATGGACAAACACACACCTGATGGACATTTCTGTAATAACTCACCTGATAGTCACCTTCATCTGCCTTTTTCTTCTGTCTCTTCCATCTGCTCACACAAAGTCAAATATTTATCCATCATAATCATCTTTAACATAACATACATTAACTTCCCTGATATGATCTGTGGAATAGGACATTATGTAATTTGGATATTGATCAAACACAGCCATGTGAGATAGTTTACTGCAAGTATTTAATCACTGTGGTCAAGTTAGTTTGCAGTGGAACCTTCTGTTACTTCCTAGTGTGTACGTCTCCTTTTGTTCCTACTTGTTCCTGCCATCACTGGCCCTGGTTCCGAGCCATGATGCACTTAAAATAATAGTTTTAAAATAAAATTAAGTATAGACATTAAATTACAACACTTAAATGAGGCACATTGAGATGTACATGCTGTGTGTCCATCCCCTTATGTTATAAATGGATGCATAAATGGATGATAACCAGTGCATACATGAACTATCATAGTAAGCTGTCTGCATGTACCGAAGTGCAACTGTATCTGGAGAGGAAGAAGCTGATGATTGAAGCTGAAGAAGTCTTTGTATTTTTTATAATGATTTATAAATGACCTTCACACTGATATAACAAAAACAATTTTGGCAAATACTTTGGCATTTGTGTTACATGTTGCTTCAAAGAAGAAAACAAAAGAAAAAAGAAAAAAATGGAATTCTAAAATTTTGCACACAAACTTCTCAAAAATTCTCACCTGAGACAGATGAAGTCAGAGAGAAGAGCTCCGAGACCAAAACATCCAACTCCAACAGCTACATGCACATACACAATCATATAACCATTTCCTAGCATCCACACACACAAAACGAGAGAGAGAGTTAATTTTGTTTGAAAGTTCCTCTACAGTGCATGATGCATAACAGAGCAGTGATCAAATAACAATGAATAATCATCATTTTCACCATTTGAAGTGACAGGTACTGCAGCTGATCTCTCAGAGCCGTGTTTATTCCGAGCCTCGCAGTAGTACTGTCCACTCTGTAGAGCTCTGTAACTCTGTCCAGATCCTACAGCTGACGATTCATTCACCTTAAACCAGGTGTAGCTCTCCACAGGTGGGTTAGCATCACTGCTGCAGGTCAGAGTCACTGAACTACCCTCCAGTATGTTAAAAGAAATGCTGATGGACACTGAGACATTCTTTGGAAGATTTATAGCTGGTGGTGAAAGTAAGACTTTAATTAAATCTCCAGTAATAATAATCTGTTATTGGCATTGAGGAGATCTTCAAATTTAACTTACACACAACATTCAGAGTCACACTGCTGGAGTCCTGATGTCCAATTTCATTATTGCACTTGCACTTGTACTCTCCACTGTCCCCAGACTTGATTTTAATGATGCTGTATGTCTTGCCTTTACCTATTGGTATCATCTTCTTATACCATTCATAGGTCTCCACAGGTGGGTTAGCATCACCGCTGCAGATCAAAGTCACTGAACTGCCCTCCACTATCTCACCGGCGGGACAAATGGATACTGAGACCATCTTTGGAGGATCTACAGAGTTACATGATAACGGTGAGAAACAAACTTCATGATCATAATTAATGCTATTCAATGCATATGAGATGATTTATGCTATATTTAATTATACTGTACACTGTATTAGTGTAAGATAAATGAATCTCACATCTGACTGTGAGTGTTTGAGCAGGAGAGGGGAGATGTTCATATCCTCTTACAGCACAGCTATAACTGCCTGCATCCTCACTGCTGACCGGCTGCAGGTGGACTTTATCGCTCTTGATGGTGTTTGTGGTTAAATTACGGCTGTTTTTGTACCAGATGAATGTTGGATCAATCAGACTGCAGGTGGTTTTACAGGTCAGAACGGCTGATTGTCCCTCTGTCACTTCTGCAGGAGCGACAAGCTGAAGATCTTAAACACAGAGAGACACATTACATCTGTTTCAGTGAGTAACCTACCAGATCATTTTCCTCAATCAGTTCTGTAGGGATTTATACAGATTTATAGTGTGTGTGTGTGTGTGTGTGTGTGTGTGTGTGTGTGTGTGTGTGTGTGTGTGTGTGTGTGTGTGTGTGACAGTGTAAGTCTGTGTGTGCATGTATGTTTGTATTTTTGTGTGACTGCAAATGATATATATACAATTTGTGCACCTGTGTAATTTATTAATGCAACCAAATGGTACAATGGCATCAAAATACAAGAGTCAGATTCTTGTCTCGTCTCAATTAATTATAGACTTATGGAGATTAGGAGGGGGCTTCTCTCAGTTAAGTTTTATGTCAAATATGTAGTCCATCTTAAACAAAAAAAAATGCTAAGATGTATACACTTTCAGTTTTACTTCATATTGTGTTCAGAAGTTTTCGTTACATTATATCACTTTTTTATTGATGCTACGTTTAACT
>JAAGKR010004635.1:0-15010 GCA_011419295.1 Clarias macrocephalus
TTTGAAAGGGTAGTCCTTCCACACAACTGTCTGCCACTAGACAGTCAACACTATCCATGCTACAGGGCTTGCACTTGATGCAGACATTATCTAAAGCTATTCAACATCAATGAATCACATCAGCTATGTGCCCACTTCCTTGGCAGTGACCATCTAAGGAACACAATCTGACTCGACGTCGACTGCACAGTGATGCCAGTGCAGACAGATGCTTGGGTGGCAGATTTGAATCCTGGCTCAGAGCCTATTGTTTGTTAACACTTAGGCCCAGTGATAACCAATAAGAACAATAAGTATCCCAGTAAGCAGTCACAGTTGTGATTGAGATAAAACAAAAAAAATGAATATAAGACAGAACAGAATTTCTTAGATCGTTGAAAATCTTTGATTTTTTTAACCGACATCAGTAAACAGCTACTATGTGGTATGTTATGCTTATGTAACAGAAGACAATGGTGACAGGTTTGACATGAAGCCAATCAAAATGGCACATAAAATCAGTTAAAATCAGTGCTTTACCACACTTACAGTTGATATGTCGCAGGGAAGACATATATTAAATGAAACCAGTGTCCCACCTTCTACCAGGGTACAAGTAAATGCTTTTGTGCAAATCGCTGTTTTGTAATAAAATTTTTTTTTTTTTTTAACTTTCAGGCCATGTAAATCCCAATGTGCCCTGTCATGTGACGTGAGCGCTCAAAAATTTATTAATTACGAAACCAAACAATCAAATTTAATACAAGTTATTTCTTAAAACTTAAATGTATTTCTGGAATTTCCTTCGGAATCAATCAATCAGTCAGTCAGTAAGTAAGTATCTATCTATTCAACTTTAAGTATTACTTAATTTAGTTAGTTCAGTTCAGTTTTGCAAAAATGCAACTGGAGCAAATCCAAAGTGAACAAATCCAAATATGAATATTTTTGGGTTGCGGAACAAATCATCAGAGTTTCCATTATTTCTTATGGGGAAATTTGATATGCGAGTGTTTTGATATACAAGCACACTTACAGAATGAATAATATGGCATATTATGGGAATGTCATGTATAATATACATGACATTCCCATAACTGTAGCAAAGAACCCACAGGAAGGGAAAAAAAGGACGCTCAATTAATTGCTTGCTGAATGAGCTTGTATGTTCTGGATCATGAGCAGATACTTTCTCTCTCTACACATAGAGGATGAGCTTCGTTCCACACCTTTTGCTGGCCTTCTGATTCTTGTGAGATCGCCTCTATATTTGTGCTCCCGACATCTTCAGCAAAGAGCCAATATGATACCTTCATCGATGCCCTGTGGAGCTTGTTGTTGTCATTTCTGTTATCATCTGCTGTTGTCTTCCTTGGCTGACTAGCTCAATGACTGTTTGTTAGTATACCGGTGGGTTCTCTCTCAGACATTTTAAATTAATTCAAAATCCATTTGACGGCCGTCCTGAGATCCAGAGATGTGCGAGATTCACATTGAACTCAAAATTTGCAGCTGGAAAGATGGATCCCCAAATTGATAGCTGCCTGATAAGACCCAAGGCCAAAAAATTATGTAGAGCAGTTTCTGGGTCTGGATGCCCATCATCATAGGTTTTCACTTAAAGTAATTATTCAGATGTCAACCACTAATTGACCTCACGTAAAAGAGCATACCTGATCTAGTACAGTGAACAGAGATACAGTATGTCTAGAGACCTTTATTCAGGTAAAAAGCTGCACCTTGAGCCTGACTCCTCTTATATTCCTTTGAGTTCCGTCTTCCCTTTGTTTTGCAGACTGATGCATCTTGGTGTATGCTGCAAATTTTGCTGCATGCTCTCGGTGTGGGAGAGTACGTACAGCATGATCAAGAAATGGTGTCTGATCATCTGTTCCAGTTGGCAGAGGGCTGGATAGAGGTGGGTGCCGGTTTCTGAATGGAGAACAGATTTGATAAGGATCTACACCTGTACAGGATTTTACTAACGGGTGTACTGTTTCTGTGAGTAGCAGCAAGGATAAAGAGGGGAGAGACAAGACCCCTGAGAGAGACAGCTGTGCAGCACAGAGCTGTGTGTGTGTGTGTGTGTGTGTGTAGATGTGGGTAGTAAAATTTGCAGGAAAGCAAAGGTAGCAAAGGACCATAAAAAAAAAATCCTTCTTGTGTTATCCACAGCCTGTCTCCTCATTTCTGGCCCAACCTGTAGAGGTGTCGCAGCGCCATTCTGTGTAAACTCTAGAGACTGCTATGTGTGAAAATCCCAGGAGATCAGCAGTTTCTGAAATATTCAGTCCAGACCATCTGGAACTAACATCCATGCCATGATCAAAGTCACAGAGATTACATTTTCACACTTCGTTCGGATTTTTTGATGTGAATATTAACTGAAGTTCTTGACCATAGATATCTTACATAAACTATACTGGCTGGACCCGGCCTTTGGCATTAGCGCTGGTGATTGAGCAGCACCACCATATTAAATGGAGCTACTTTTACTGCAAATGAAGTCATGGCCAACTCTTCAGTATTGAATACAAAAGGATTACAGTGATGGTCTATCAACTGCTGGCAAAAGGTTGTACCTTATAGTGAAAACGACACTAGTAGATAGCGATCACTAGTTTGTACTACACATTTTTTTTTCCTTTCAGGTTCCCAGAGCAGGGAGGCTGGGTATTCTGGATTCCCCCCACAGTCCAAACACACGTAGATTAGGCTAACTGGCATTCCCAAATTGCATGTGAGTATGCGCCCTGCAATGGATTGGCACCCAAGCAATTGGTGGACTCCGACTCTATGACCAAAAGTCTCCTGGGGTATGTACAGGTTAAGCAGTATAGAACATGGATGGATGAATGAATTCCCAGGGTGCATTTTCAAAAACAAGCTGATTGGTTGAAAAAAATGCAACAGAAAAAAAGAGATTTCTAAGCATGCAGTCCTGTGCCGCTTTCATTCTGTTACTTTTATTGCTGGCTTTTAGGTTTATAATGGGGTTTTATTCTCTTTAAATAAGCAATTAATTAATTATATTCATCATATTATTTGTGGCTTAAAGAAATTCAGCCAAGATACGCATCAGCTTTAAAAAGAGCAACTTATAGAGCACCTATATCGTTACAGTACTTGATTACTTGATGTTTCTTAATTAGATTAGATTCAGCGTTATTAACATTGTCTCTGTACAAGGACTCTGCACAATGAAATGCAGTTAGCATCTAAACAGCAGTGCATTCTGTAAGTGGCCTATTTACAATAAATAATGTGTTATTCAAACAGAAGATGCAGAAAGTAATAGATTTGTGGTACACACACACACAGTATATAAACACACATTCACAAACAGATATATACATATATATAGTGATATAGTAATGTATACTATAACTGTGCAACATTGTACAGTGAACGTAATAAACATAAGGTGCATTAGGTATATTAGGTACAGTAGTACAATACAGTATACAAATCACATTAAACACACGCTGCTTTTACATCTTGACCTTTGTGTTCTAGAACCAGTCATAGAAGAGCCCAAATTCTTGTAACCAATCATAATGCAGAAGGCAGGATTTGCCATAAATTTAATATATATATATATTTTTTAATTATATCTTACTGCATCTGAGCAATCTCAAACTCAGCTAATTCTTCAGTTCATTATTATTGATGCACTATATACTGTAGCTTTAGCTCCCTCCTGTCTGGCACTGGAATTTGACAGAAATGTGGCAGGTATGGCTAATCTAATCTACATAGGGTGTTGAAGAGTTTAACTTTGTAACTGCATGAGTTTGTGCATTGGCTGATTATGTAAAGGCTCAAATGAGCTGATTTACAAGTGTTCCTAATAAAGTGGACAGCGAGTGTTTACGTGTTATTAAAAGCCAAAATGAATATGCTATTAAGCTCACTGGGTTAAGTTTATAATTATTATACAAAAAAAGGCCAATGTTACATACTTTACTCTACTACTGCACCGGCACAAATCAATGCATGTCGACCAGAAGAGGTCAATACGTTTTATAGTGCTCTTCTAGTGATTTTTTTTGCATATGATTTGTTCTAAAGTTGAAATTAATAGTTTTATAATGCAATAATTGAAATGTGATTTAGTTTAAGGCTTTGGGCTTCATCAATCCGAGGGTAGTGAGTTTAAATACTGGCACTGCCAAGCTGCCACTGTTGGATCCTTCTATCCTGAAAAGCCTTAAATAGTGCTAAACTGTGTGCCCTGCTTGTCTGTGTAGCTCCATGGGCCTGCTGCCAAAGAAAGTCCTGAACTGTAGTTTGTACAATTTGAAATTCACAAGTCTTGTGCAAACCCACAGGCCACATTTTTAGGTCATGGCATGCTGGTCCTACTTTCCAGCATTTACAGGGTGCCGGTCTGCTTCTCGTTGATTTCAGCATCAGGTTTTGACTTCTTAAATTAATTTTAAGGCTTATTTCAAGGGTTTATTGAGAGAGTAAGATATTAAATCCACTTGTCAGTGATTAAGAGATTGTTTGGACAGAGGGCACATAACATGAAAAGGAAACTGGACTCGTTTTTAATCATTTTTGACAGGCTCCATGGATCTCTATTGTGTGTGTGTGTGTCTATTTTTTCCCTACTTTAGTCAAATCCAATTTTCCCATATTAAGGCTACTACTACCAGTCAGGGAGAGCCGAAGACTATCACGTATTTCCTCCGAAACACGTGATGCTAGCCGACCGCATCTTTTTCAAACTGGGCAGCGTTATCCGCTCCTTCTGCTTGTGTGAGGTCACAGATGCCCAAGACTGGCTGTTGAGCCATGATTAACGTGAGAGCACTAAGTGCCTCCCAGCGCACTCCCGCTGTGTGAGCTTGGCCAAACGCCTCTATCTAGGCCCCCGGTTGCGAGAGCAATTTTGTCTTTTAATTGGGAGAGTACCAGTGCGCCTGGAAAAATAATTAAATAAAATGGTGATAAGCCTCTCCTCTTTTTTCTGATTGAGGCAGCAGTGACTATAATTCTGATTGGCTATGAAAATGCACATCAGCAAAGGGTCATTCCAGACAGAAAACTTGTTCATTTCTTCACCTTTAATAACCACTTTATCCTGCTCAGGATTATGCTGGATCTAGAGTTTATCTTACCTCATGGTTCGACCCTGAGGTTACTGTCTCTTCAGTGTACCTTTGCCTCTTCATGAATACAAAGCATGTGAGAGGTTGCCAGCACACCACAGGAAGAGGGAGAAAAAAAAAAAAAGGTGTACTTCACCCGACTGCATGAACATGTGCTCGGTTGCATCATGAAAACAAGCAGCACTGCTTATGGCACTAAGCTGCTTTAAGATAAACTAGACGAGTGTCCAAGAAACACTATAAATGGGACACTGGTCCATCAGAAGGCATCGTCAGTGCTACCACGTACTCTGGAGTTCTCACGGCTGGTGATGGAGCAGAGGTTTCATCACGCTACCCGTAGAAGCTCAGACAAATAGGTAGTCAGTCAGAGAAAAGAAGAAGTGGAAGGAGGAAGCATGAGTTTACGTAAGCAGTCTGTACTGCCTCTCCTTCCATCACCTCTCCAGGGGGCTGTCAAGCTGTTAATTGATGAGTAGAATGCTTTCTCTACTCCCCTGTGATCCACCCATCTCTCTCTCTCTCGCTCTCTCTCTCACTCATACACACACACAGCACTATAAGAGACACTTACACTTTATTATGAGATAATTACAGTGCATCAGGACAGTGTGGAGCTTAACTCTAAAATGGCATTTAAAGCCCAAGCAGGCGTCTGCCCATAATGATGCGTCATGTTGCTGCGCGTTTTTAATTATGACAAGAGTTCCAACGACGCGTGCCACTCTACATAAACGAGTCCAATTAATTGCAGGCGCTGTCGCTTATCTGTCCCTCGCTGAACAGTGGTGATTCATTGTCAAATTAGTGCCTGCCTGCCTGTCTCAGTAGAGAGAGAGAGAGAGAGAGAGAGAGAGAGAGAGAGGCAGCTCTAGTGCTGCAACGTTAACAGTGACAGGGTTAGGGTGAACAAAAGAGCAAGCCTGACAGGAGAGCTACTACTCTCTGACACAGAGCAGATAGGCTGGAGTGTGTGTGTGTGTGTGTGTGTGTGTGTGTGTGTGTGTGTGTGTGCGCGCACGCGTTCCTCTCATACCTGGGTTTTTTGAGTGGGACAATTTCCACTGCTGGTCTGTCATTAAAGCAAAGATGTGGAACAGGACACATTCTTCTGCTACCGTCTCTCGCATGCTTTATTAGTCACACACAAACACAACTTTTCTTAATGCTTGCTGTTCTCCTTACATTCTGTCAGCTGTCTGTATTATATCTACTCAGGAAGTAAAACCACAGGCTGTAACCGAGACGGGAGGAAAAAAAAAACAAAAAAAAACTTAAGTGACACACTAACATCCAGCCGATGAAGATGAGGATGTGTTCTTATTCAAGCGTCATTTCTGAAAGCTGCTTATTATTTCGACAGAAATTAAAAAAGACGTTGTTTGGTTAATGCACAATTTTATTGGGATTAGTTTTTTTTTTTTTTTTTTAGAAAATTTACTTTTGTAAATGTTTACTTAAAAAACTTTACAGATAAAAAGGTTTGATGAACAGAGTTGCTGGAGAATGAGTCATGTAAACAGGGTAAGGACAAGGACAAGTACAGGACAGCTGGTCACAAATTACACAAGTTGGTCACATTATGTCCATTTTATCTCACAAGGAAATAATAATAATAATAATAATAATAATAATAATAATAATAATAATCTGTGCAAATTTGGAAAAACTGCACTGTCAACTTGGCACAACTTCAGTCCACTCAACTACAACTCCAGACATTCTGTAAATGTTACGATTCTATAGTTTCAGAGTTTAATTATTAAGTAGATTTTTTTTTGTTCTGTTTTATTTTCACAGCAGCATTTAGTTAGCTTGAGACAGAACATGGTCCATGCTGATGCATACGCACATTTGTGTTTGGTATTTGCTTGGCTGTTGACGATTAAGTATGATTTGTAAACACTGAGCGTCTGTGGAACACAATGATCCATCAGGAATTGTGCAAGGTCTCAAAGGTATATGAAAACCAATGAAAGCTACGTATTACTGATGCTAGCTGGCGTTTCAGCCAGGATTAAAACTATGACGAAGGTAAACAGCTAGAGCTGTGTGTTTTTGTGTTCCCCAGCCCAGACTGCCATTGAACAGCTTTGGACAGTCTGCCTGTTCAACTTGAGTTCACATTTAAGTACCAGTATTGTCAGGCCCTTGATTCATCACTTTAAAGTGAAAGACAAAAATACATGAGCATCCCAAAGGAATCATACACATCAGTTCTCATAATACATAACAGAGCTACAGTGTATAGAAACCTATTAGGAGATGTTTGTAATACTGGCTGTATTAAGACTCTTGAGTTTAAGAAAAAATTTTTTGATTCAGGAGAATTCTATGCAGTGATGAAGGTACTAAAGCAGCATTTAGCAACATTTTTTTCATCTTTGTTCTACCAAAAAGGTGGCCGATAAACAAAGGCTTGTATAAAAGAGGGAAAAAAAAAGTTTTATCCCAAAAAAAACTGATCACTATTTACTCTGTAATAGTAGATGAAAGGCTCCTTGATGGATGTGGAGCTTCACCCGTTTCGCAGGCTCGCCTCTGGGTTAGTGGTCGGAGAAGCCCGGCATAGGGAAAGGCCGAGCGAATGCCTCCACCCGACTACGCAAGTCACCGATCCGGGCAACGGTCTCAGGATCCTCCAGCAGGAAGCTCTTAAACTCTGCTAATTTCTCTACATGTCAGTAAAGAGAGACAAGATGTGTGAAAAACAGGGAACATGAATGGTAGTCTACAGTCATTAAAAATTGCAGACTGCTCCTTTAATTTCTGCTGTGTACATGCCAAATCATTATTGCAATAAAGAAACTGATACGCATTTCCTTTTCCTTGCTTTCGATACTAGACTCTAGTGTATAAATCACTAGGCCTGGGCACCTAAGGGTATGATGACGGGTCTGGGCCATTAATTTTTATTCATACTCATCTCCCAGACAAGTATTCACAGCAAATGAGCGGTCATGATTTTTTCCCTCATATTTTACCCCCTGGTCTTTGGATATTTTATTCAGTAACAAGGAAAAAAAACAAAAAACATAATGAATAGTCACTGCTGACATTCACAAAATGAAATTTGGTATTTGGTCATTTTTATTTGGTTTGCATATTGAAAGAACAGTGGCAGACACACCTGAATGCTGTAACTATAGTAGAGATGGGGGGAAATGTCTTCACATATCTATTAACTAACTATAATACCTATTAAATATCTATATTTTTACATTTACAACTGAGATGAACCAGTCGATCAGCCATTTACCAGAATTGACTAGTTTTTAGTTTGACTGGCCGCAACCGTTGATCAGTTGATCAGTTGATCAGCTTCAGAGATAAATGATTCTGTACCGAACGCAGAAGCTTCCGAGTGAACTCCCAACTCTGTGAGTGAGTTGCTGCATGCGTCCGCGTGCTCACAGCCACTCACCCCGTATGTCAAGCTGATTTTTTGAGAATTTAGAGGAAGTAAAACATCACTGTTTCTTTATAATTCTACAGGTTGCACTCTCTGAACTATTTACATCTCATATACCACATCACATGTGATGGGAGTGAATTATTTACTATTTGTTTAGAAATAATAATAATAATGGTGGATGACGGATACGTGTTTAAATGCTAAACTCCTGTATTTGAGGTTTTGTATTGGTTAAATGCTGCACTTCGGTTTTAAATGCGAAAACTATTATAATCAACAGGCTACATTTAATAAAACATTAAAGTTTTAAAATTGTAACAAAACCAGGGAAAAATTTAGTATCCAATTGTGATATTTATAAAATCGTGATACTTATAGAATTGCATAGAATCGGCACCTACTGGAGATATCCTGATGATTATATGACATAGGGTGGTGACTGGGGATTCCCATACCTAAACTATAGTGCATGTTACTGGTTCTGAATCCCACCACACTAATAAGCTTGCATACGGGAAATATGTTCATCCTTTTCAGTGTCACTTAAAATGCAAAGTAAGGTTGTCACAACACTCAGCTACTGTACCTCATGCTTAAACATGTCAAGAAAAAAAAAAAAACGACACTACTGTATATCCAGGCTCAATACCTCTTAAGGGTGCCAACAATGCAGTCTACTTCAGACATTAACATATTCGTGTCTCAGCTAATTCGTGCAACTAGCTACTACTACTTTTAGCTACATCTTTAAAGCCCACTGATGGTTTCATTCAGGCAGCCAAAGTTTATGACTTGTCCACTCCAGCTACATAAGCCTTATGGTTTGTAGTTAATGGGTCTTTTAAATCACAAGTATAGAAACACTATAAAGTGCCCTATAAACGGCAATACTCAGTTCATCAATGAGAAACGGCAAAGATATTATGAACTCACTGGTCTTTTTCTTGACATCCAGAGCGATTTTGAAGCCTTCGTCTAAGAAATCCACAACACGCTCAAAGTCTGCCTCTTTAAACTGCCTAGAGGTCAGAGCTGGGGCACCTGGTTATATAAGAGGGGCAGAAGAGGACAAGCAACAACCAAGTAAGTGTTAGGAATGCTGTCGAGCAGAAATCTACAGCAACTGTGTATGTAATTAGCTTGGTACCCAGTCGCAGGCCTCCAGGTGTGAGTGCGCTCTTGTCTCCGGGGCAGGTGTTTTTATTGGCTGTAATAGAGGCCAGCTCCAAAACCCTTTCGGCACGCGCTCCATCCATTCCCTGTGGTCTTAAATCAACCAGCACCAGGTGATTATCAGTCCCACCTGAGACAGAGAGAGAGAGCGAGACATCACACATAGGGATCATGATATGAATGTATTGTTATTAAACAATAAAGACATAAAACACTTGCTTTTCCCACAATTCCAAACATGAAATGTTTTGGGTTCGTTGTTCACCTGACACAAGAGTGTATCCTTTCTTCAGCAGTGCATCAGCCATGGCTTTGGCATTCCTCATCACCTGAGCAATATACTCTCGAAACACTGGGGTGTTAGCCTAAGGATAGGATGGGGGGAAAAAACTGAGAAAAGATGTGTAAAGATACGTTCAAGTTTTGTCCACAAACTGACTAAATGAGAAATCACTCCCAAAAAATAAATCAATCCCAGATCATGTTGGATCTCAAACAAGCTCCCGATCTGATTTCTATTCGATGTCAAAGGCCCAGAACGAGTGGCTGTATAAGTAGCAAATGCCTTCTTAAACTTGCTTATAACTTACAAGAAATGTACATTCGCGCTTAAGGCAGTCTAACAGCTCAACAATTCCATGGAAACCATGTGTAGTACAGAGGCAAGGAAAGAAGAAAACGAAGAAGTGTGTTCGTATTTATAGCGCACCTGTCGCAGAGCCACAGCAACCCCAGCGATCGCGTGATTATGAGGACCTCCCTGGAGAGATGGGAAGACTGAGAAGTTGACCTTGTCCTCAAGGTCGTACATCACCGAAGCACCTTTCTTATCCACAGAGCGCACGCCCTTCCGGTAGAATATCAGCCCGGCTCTGTGGAGAAAAATTTACATTACAAATGAATAAACGAAGCACTTTAGTTACTCAAGATAATGAACTAACCATCGCCATGAACTAAAACACGATTAACATCTAATGTGCTAAGGATATTTTTACTAATTAATTAGTTAATTAACTAAAGGGTTATAAATCTTGTTTATCTAGCGTGTGTCTGAAGGATTACTCTGTCGCTACATTGGTCAGTGAATGGTAGTGCACAACACACACGGTACCTGGCTCCCCTCAGGGATTTGTGTGTGGTTGTGGTGACGAGGTCAGCGTGATCAAATGGAGAAGGAACAGCTTTAGCAGCCACAAGGCCACTAATATGGGCCATGTCTGCCAGCAGATAAGCATTTAACTCTGTACACAGCTGGAACAGGAGTGAGAGAGAGAGAGAGAGAGATTTTATTGAAACAGCATGCAAATATTTCTATTTCTCTTCTTCCAATATCAGGCTAAAAAGAAAATGGTGTAAAACAGAGACAGACAATACAGATGGAATAAGTGTACTATGTACTGTATGACTACCCTTCAAAAATCTGCTTCCTGACAAAAATGATGTGCTTGTCTATATAAACAGCGGAGGAAGTGACATCACTGAGTCACTGGATGAGACTTATTTCATGTTATCTGATTATCAACTGATATTTTATGCATGTCATATGTGTGTGCGTGCATGTCTGTGTGACTGATGTTTATCAAGCAGTAAAATCAGGCCAAAGCAACAAACAGAAAACACATCTGTCCTTGCAGGAAGAGAGGGTAAAGAAGAGTAGAAATGAAAAGGGTTGGATATGATTCTGTGATGAATAATCAGTGGATAGAGATTTTAAAAAAAAATCTGTAGAAGTAGAATATTGTACGTGTGTGTAAGAGGAGTTCTCTGAGAGCTAGTGATTAGTGATATGCATGATTAGTATAATATAAACAGGGTCAAGTTTAACAGTTCAACCCTTTTGGATAGACTTTCTGAATAACAAGCGTAAATTATAACATTACACAAGTTAGTTCATAAATTATACCAAACAAGGAGTGAAAGAACATTACAGGGCTGGGATCAAATTTAAATTCACTATAAATAAGAAAGAGAACACCTAAAGAGCCATGATACACTGCAGTCAGGTGGATAATCTACAAACTCTACATTAAGATGCTTTAATGAGCTATTATGTTGCATATTAATAAGAATACACTAATCCTTTGTACAGTATGATTGCATATACAAATGAAGACTTAAATAACTGTACATTTCAAGGACAACAAAACTTTTCCTGGATCTTACACGGTGTTGTACAGTACATTTTACACATGGAGGTGCTACATAGTAATGTAATGTAATGTATAATGTAATGCACCTACATAGAGGACAGCACGTGAAAAGTAATTTTTTCATTTAACATTACTCAGTAATCACAGGGAGGGGATGCAAACCTCCACAGCTACAGTATATTTAGCTGCAAGAACACATTATTGTAGGTGAAGAGATAAGTCCAAAACATTAAACTGTTGAATAAAACGGCCTCTTAATTACGACAAAAGTGGAATGTTGTCAGATGAAGCAAACTGTGGTAGACTGCACTACGCTACTAGGTAGTAGACATTAATATGTACTATTCTGTGATGAACAATCACTGGTCTGCAGTATTTTTAACTCCACCGATACATCAGTCTTAGCTCACATGGTTCCTGGGCACAAAATGTACCCAGATTCAGAATGAGTGCTTAGCCAGAGTTAATATGATGCTATAAGTCTGTTATATCACACCAAAATTGCTCATGCATTTTTACTTACTTATTTATTTATTTATTTATTTTTACTAACTACTACCCGAGGAAGAGACCCGTTCTTGAGTTGTTTGCTGTGTAACAAAACAAATGATATGTAGAATGAGGTCAAACAGACTGCCATGCTGTATGCAGCTAAACTCTGGTGTGATAATTATAGTGAAGGAGGACTATTTTGCTTCTCTATAAAGGAGGGGGAGATTAGCATAATGCTGTGTTACAGCTCTGACTAGAACGCTACTGATGAACACATTCTTTCAGCACTGTTTGGTACACCAGCTGTTTGCAAAACATAGCCTTTATCATATGACATGCTGCATTAGTCGAAAGAAGCTAGAACAACTTGGCCTATACCCATAATGCATTGCTATTTTTGTTGAATCGGGATACGTTAAACGGTTATGCATACATAATTAATAATAACTAGCACGTTCCATTAGAGCGCACCATTTAACAGCAATCTGCCGAAAAGTTTAGGTTTTTAAACTCCAAGTTGAAATATTCTCATGTTTACATATCAATACAGTACACAGTCTACAACAAGAGTAAACAAGGTTTACTGTCAATCACTTTCTTTAGGTCAGCGCATCTGTGCAATAGAAACATAATTTACACACAGCCTGGCCAGAAAATGTCATCAGCCACTAATATTACGATTGCAACATGCAACAAGGTGGCCAATTTCTGTGTGATGAATCCGCAATGAAATGGAATGAATCATTGGGCTCCCAGAACCCCTTGCTCACAATTTGAATCTCGGAATATGCCTCTTCCATCAGGGAGGAAAAAGTCCATAGATGTGATAACCTGCTCATTTATTACATTCAGGTCGTCAGCTGACTTTATTTTAGCCTAGACCTGATCAACACTGCCTCTAGAGTCTTGTACACGGCCACTATGCTCAATGGGATGTCAGCAACATCTTAACTAACAATGTTAGTTGTTTTCTTTGCTTACTGAAAACCAGTTATCTGACCCCACTGAAAGGCCACTTTTTTTTGCTCAGGTAGGCATTATTGAGGGAAATGTAAGGAAAATACCCAAACAACATGTCTGTCCAAATAGGAACACAAGGTACTTAATTGTTAAAATAATAAACTGACAAAACCTGCATATAGATAGAGAATATTAAATAGTGGTGCAGAGGACATTATTGAACAACCAGTAGTGCACATTCAACATACTCTCCACATACTCTCAACACTTAACCCATTTTTTTCTATAACTCACTTTTCCCCCCAGATGTGCATTGAGCGACAGTAAAGAATCATGACTACCAAAGACAGTACAAATCTATACAAAGTTCACTAAGAAAAAAAAAAAGCTAATTAGATAAAAATAAGCTAATTAAACATTTATAGTTAACATCTCTTGACTACTAACTGACCTCTTGATTTAGGTCTTGTGAATTCAGACATATGTGCGTGCGTGTGAGAAAGACGAATAAAGCTGTGTAAGCGACAGTGAGAGAAGTGAGATGTGTATGTGTCGGAGTGATTGTGGCAGAGAGCATCTGTGTGGCAAACAATGTATGAAAAGTGTGAAAAAAATCCAGAAGTGCCAGCAATAAGCAATTTAACAAATGTGTGTGCGCATGAAATAGAAAGTGATACAGCAAGGGGGGGGAGAACGAATGCAAAAAGAGGGCAGATGGAGAGGGTTATAATGACAGAGAGAGTGTAAAACAGTGTGTGAGAGAGAGGTATGTGGCACCTTCTTGATGCGAGCATAGTCGATGAGGCGGGCATAAGCACTGGTGCCAGCGATGATAAGCCTGGGCCGGAACAGCTTCGCAGTCAGCTCCATCTGGTCATAGTCTATCAGACCTGTTTTAGGCTAGGAGAAGAAAGTAAGAAAGAAAAAAGAAAAAGAAAAAAAAAAAAAAAGAATAAAAGAGAGTGTATTTTTTTTTTTAAAGAAAAGAAAAATTCATTCCCACATTCCTGGGACTCATTTTGTACTTTTTAACTTTCTACCTTACCGGCGTTTGCAATGCAAAATAACATGGAGTACAGTCCAAACCCAAGCATCAGACATGTGCAAGGATTATAAAACATGCAAAATCAAATCTTTATGAGTGAGATCTTTATAAATATTTATGAGAATGGGAGATTGGATTCGGCGATGTGGAAGGGACTCCAGTTTTTGGTTTTAAAACAAATTTAGACACTGTTAAAACACATTCATTCTCAATCTGTGCAGCCTTGCACAATGTAACTTTTTGCAAGATGGAGAATCAGGAGCATGAACATCCTGACACTTCACTGCCCAAGGCAACATACTGTATGTCTGGTGACTCACCAGATGTTCACGACTGGACATTGTAAAGAAATGCATCTCTCAGGCCGAATGTACGCAGTTGCCCAAAGGACTACACAAAACCTGACACAAAGTTAAAACCACTGACGAACTGTAAACAAAGAAGAGGAACATCTAAGCAGGGGATTTAAGGCATCAGGACAGTAGTGGCTCAAAGGTTAAGTCTCTGGGTTACTAATCGGAATGTCAGGGGTTCAAGTACCAGTTGACACTGTTGAGCCCATGAGCAACTCCGTTAACCCTATAGTATCTGCTCCAGGAGCGCTGCATCCTAGCTGACCCTGTGTTCTGACACCAGCTTACCAAAGGGAATATGGGGGGGGGGGGGGGGGGGGGGGGTT
>JAAGKR010004635.1:15030-58853 GCA_011419295.1 Clarias macrocephalus
CCCTGTGCTGTAAGAGACATGTGACAAATAAGTGAATCTTGGTCCAAATATCTGTTGGAATACAGCTACAGCAAAAACAGAACCTGTAATGCTTATCAAATTCCACAGGTTTCCTACAGTTACTAGTACATTTTCACAAGATCACAAAGACCACTAGCTGCAAAGCAACCCTGAAGCAATTTATATATTTACGTATAATTTTTACATCAATGTATTTTACACGGTGTTTCAGAGTGTTCCTTAAATGGTCTCATATTGCCATTTTTCTTTAAGAGGTTAACACAGGTCTCAGAGCTCTCTCAACATGTGTTTGTTAATGCTCCAGCTGAAATACCCGTCAGATAATGCATTTTTATACAACGTTTCAGTGTTAATGTAAATGATCTACTGCTGAGCCACTTCATGCCAGAGAACAGCAGAGATGTGAAACAAGCCAGGGGAGGTGACATCTAAGTGGTCTGGACAATACAAAAAAAATTTAGCATAATAGGTATTGGAAATGGCACAAGGCACCTTTTCTTTTCTGATAACACTACTACTAAAATCCTTGAGTTTCAGAAGATACTGATGCATACTGTAGGGATGGAAATCACGAGGGACCAGCCAATATGATACTACAGTCGTGGCCAAAAGTTTTGAGAATTACATAAATATTGGAAATTGGAAACGTTGCTGCTCAAGTTTTTATAATAGCAATTTGCATATACTCAAGAATGTTATGAAGAGTGATCAGATGAATTGCATAGTCCTTTGCCATGAAAATTAACTTAATCCCGAAAAAAGCTTCCCACTGCATTTCATTGCTGTCATTAAAGGACATGCTGATATCATTTCAGTAATCGTCTTGTTAACTAGTAAACAGAATGTTGACGAGCACAAGGCTGGAGATCATTATGTCAGGCTGATTGGGTTAGAATGGCAGACTTGACGTGTTAAAAGGATGGTGAGGCTTGAAATCATTGTTCTTTCATTGTTAACCATGATGACCTGCAAAGAAACGCGTGCTGCCATCATTGCGTTGCATAAAAATGGCTTCATAGGCAAGGATATTGTGGCTACTAAGATTGCACCTAAATCAACAGTTTATAGGATCATCATGAACTTCAAGAAAAGAGGTTCAATTCTTGTTAAGAAGGCTTCAGGGCGTCCAAGCAAGTCCAGCAAGCGCCAGGATCGTCTCCCAAAGAGGATTCAGCTGCGGGGTCGGAGTGCCACCAGTGCAGAGCTTGCTCAGGAATGGCAGCAGGCAGGTGTGAGCGCATCTGCACGCACAGTGAGGTGAAGACTTTTGGAAGATGGCCTGTTGTCAACAAGGGCAGCAAAGAAGCCACTTCTCTCCAAAAAAAACATCAGGGACAGATTGATCTTCTGTTAAGCTGAGGACTGGGGCAAAGTCATATTCTCGGATGAAGCCTCTTTCCGATTGTTTGGGGCATCTGGAAAAAGGCTTGTCCGGAGAAGAAAAGGTGAGCGCTACCATCAGTCCTGTGTCATGCCAACAGTAAAGCATCCTGAGACCATTCATGTGTGGGGTTGCTTCTCATCCAAGGGAGTGGGCTCACTCACAATTTTGCCCACAAACACAGCCATGAATAAAGAATGGTACCAAAACACACTCCAACAGCAACTTCTTCCAACAATCCAACAACAGTTTGGTGAAGAACGATGCATTTTCCAGCACGATGGAGCACCGTGCCATAAGGCAAAAGTGATAACTAAGTGGCTCAGGGACCAAAACTTTGAAATTTTGGGTCCATGGCCTGGAAACTCCCCAGATCTTAATCCCATTGAGAACTTGTGGTCAATCCTCAAGAGGCGGGTGGACAAACAAAAACCCACTAACTCTGACAAACTCCAAGAAGTGATTATGAAAGAATGGGTTGCTATCAGTCAGGATTTGGCCCAGAAGTTGATTGAGGGCATGCCCAGTCAAATTGCAGAGGTCTTGAAAAAGAAGGGTCACCATTGCAAATACTGACTCTTTGCATAAATGTCGATAAAAGCCTTTGAATGACATATTTGTGTCATTCTCAAAACTTTTAGCCACGACTGTACATCATGATATACATGTTCCGATTCGATTTGTATTCAGGTTCTTTAAGTACCACAGTTTTGTTAGATATGTTTTTTAGATTTTGTTACAATTTTAAACAAACTTAGCCCAGAATCCTGTGTAGTTGGAGTACATTATTTGCTGTCTGCCAATTTATGAATTGCATAGAGCGCACCACCTGTAGGATTATAGAGGAACTGCAACATTTTAACACCTTTTTTACCATCATTTTAAAAGAATCATGATACATTATTAAATAGATTTTTCCCCATCGCTACTGATCCACATAAAATATTTAGAAATAAAACATGAGTAAATGAGTAACTTGCTATTTTTTTTTTACTTTTTACTTTAATGTATGGCTAAAAATGGCACTGTTCCTTAGATTGTGTCATCTCTACTCAGTAGTAGTAATTTGCTCTCTTTTTCATTTCAGTTGCAATTTTGTTGTGATATAACATAAGCTCAACCATGCATGTGATCTTAAATTTTTTTTCACTTAGAACAACCTCTAACGATGAGTCTATTCCAATTTCTGAAATGGAAAATTTGAATCATTGCTTGCAAAGTTAACTTTATACTCTTAACTGCGTCCAATCTGGAGTGTGCCAATTATACTATATTTCTTCTCATATAATGAGGAAAATTAAGAGAAATACTAGGAAACATATAAAAAATCCTAAACCTTTAATTAGGCATGGAAACTGAACTGTAATACTTGTCAGCTTGTAAGTTGGATTTTTTCTCTCTCTCCAGATTTATAGAGAAATATGTAAATTACTTCCTGTTCCAACCTTGTAACAAGCTGCCAGACAAAAAAGTAATTGACATGCAAGGAACTAATTTATTTATTCCTTTATTCCGGGAAATTAATGCCAGATGCTTCAGAACGTCATACTACCTACAAACTACTTATACACAAAGTGTATCCACAGTGCTGTATCTAGAACGCATCTCTGGATAGATCATAACATCTCTAGCACCTCATTGACCGGAGCTCTTACATCTAGGGTTCTCCGGCACCTCTCTCTCTCTCTCTCAGTCCATCTCCTGGCTCCATCACTGGCCTGGCCTCCGAGGGTCTGAGAGAATGTGTGTGTGTGTGTGCATGTGTGTGTGAGGCCACAGCCCGCCTGTCGATTTCCTATTATCTCTCCTGTAGAGAGGGTACAGCCCTCTCATCCATCAGACGGCAGACTACTGAGACAGGACACACCCCTGCACATTGATCACCCAAAAAACTCGCCTGCATCGATGAGCTACACAGACACACATTGGCACTGATCAATCGATCTCACCGGAGAATCAACAGCCTCGTGTGAAGACTGACCACGGGCTAGGATCCGTGAACAACCTCACACATTCACTAGGCTTACTTTGTGTGCACGTATAACGTTTGCTTGCTCTAAATAAATAAGCAAACAGTAACAATGATAAAACGGCTTAACCCGGGAAAAATCACCATGCCCGATGGCGATTCACACAAAACCGGATATTTCTAAACAAATCACTGCTTTAAACAAACTGATTAACAGAGACAGTAACACTGACTGATTAACAGAGACAGTTTTGCAGTGAATGCTGATAAAATGACAAGTAATTACTAAGTACTGATTTGGAGACTAAAAATGGAAGAGGAAATAATAATTGAGCATGAAGAGGCATGGTGCATTAGTGATGGAGGATTGACTTACATTGAGCTTGTAGGGCATGGATTCAAAGTAGATGGACGTAGCAGAGATTCGCTTCACGTCTGACATGTAGCCATGTGTAAGGCTAGAGGAGGAAAAAATAAGTACGCAGTAAATCAAACAATAAAATCCTTGGTCTATTAACATGCTTTTATTCGTTGCTTTCAGGTGCCAAAACTTTATGATATTATAATTTTCCTTCATTGAACTGGCAATTTTCCCATCTAAGCATGTTTCATATATTACCAGCCCTAATGAATAATGAGCAACACGTCACCCAAGCCCCAGCATGAGAATACCGTAATCAACAGAGGTGCATTCTTTTTAAGTGTAGGAGTGAAGAAAAAAAAATAAGAAAGAAATATCAGTGCACGAAATAAGTACACTCTTCGAAAATGATTCAAATGATACCGAAACAACCAGCAAAAGGAAGATAAGAGTGTGTCATTGTGTTTGAGGCACTCACTGTCCTCCGTCAGGTAGGTCTAGTCCCATGATGCGCTCGTGAGGATTCAGTACAGCTGTGTAGGCGGCGAAGTTAGCTGGAGAGCCAGAGTACGGTTGAACGTTAACTCCCCAGAGTGCCGGGTCCAATTCAAAAGCAGCCAGAGCCCGCTTCTGACACAGCAGCTCGATCTGATCCACTACCTCGGCGCCACCATAGTACCTACATGTGGACATATTATACTGTAAATTCAACACTTAACAGTCTGGAAAATTAAATTTAACATTTGCCTTTGGATAATGACATCAGAGAAATGTCAAACTCAGCCAGGGATTAAATAATAAATCTATATCTCTAGTCTTACCGACAATAACCATTTATCTAAACATTAAGGATACTGAAATTATTATAGTATTCCCTCAATATAAATTCACACTGGGGTACATAGAGTATTAAAATTTGGATAACAACATAGTACTAATTTATGGCAACCCTAAAAAGAGGTAAAAAAAAAAATTAAACGTGTTCCATACACCCACAGTGTTCCACACTGATGGAGATTTCGGAAAACCTATTTTTATAGTGTGCGGGGTGTTCAAGCCAAACCGGGACTTTTGATTGGTGGTGTTGGTGAATGATTGTGTGTAAAGCTCCCACAGACAGATGTGTGTTTCGTGCAAGTTGTTTGTTGATTTTTAAGGATCAGGCATTCCTACTTGCTCAATGTTTACAGGATCAACTGCAATGGCCTCCGTCAATCATAGATGTACGGCCTTCTTTAAAACTATTTGAATGTTTCACTGCGACTTTAACGTCTTATCACCATACTGTGCAAGATGTCTACTGTAAATGTAAATCTTTTTAATCCTTCATTCAAGAAAAACATTTCTTCACAAGTCCGGGTTTGTATTGAACATCCCTAGTAGTAGTAGTAGTTTTAGTGATATATACTACATTGGATCAGAGTTTCAAATAAGCACCTCAGAATTTCTATTTGAAAGCTCAACATGGCTGCTCATGGCCTGAACAGTAAATAAATTAGAAGTAAACAAACATAAGCCTGTTAAATCTCTAACACTGACTGTACAGGTTGCTGTGTTGATGAAAATGAACATCGCTCAACAGTTAGCTGACTCGTTACTAACAAAAGACAAATGTGAAGATGTCTGTATGGCATCAACTACCCCCCCTACATGAGTTCATTCTGATCTACAATTCTGATGCAAGTTTAGCTTTTAGTCAGATAACTCTTGCCATTAAATAACTCACCACTATATCGTTACCCAAGATATAGTACTTAATTTATCTTTTTTTGTCATTCAGCAAGGGTTAATGTTGAATTGTGAATAATTCACATAACACTTGAATCTAATTCATGTTATTTTAGCACTGCATCAAGTATAGTGTACAATATTTATAATCTTCCTGGACTATTGGAGCAAAAGAATTACTGTAAGAACACTGACAAATGAACAATCAAGCTAATGTGGAAGAAATACTCTTTTTATTCATTTAAATACATCTTATGTATTACGTCGTATTACCTACAAGAGAATAAAACATATCTGACATATATCTTAATATAAACAAATATCGCACTGTTTAAAGAATGAATACATAAATAAGAATCAGACTGTAACACTTTGTGTGTAAAACACACCCACCTCTTTCCTGGGTAGCCTTCCGAATACTTATTATTGAGGCAGGAGCCCTGGGCCTCGAGTGCTGCTCGGCTGCAGAAGTTCTGCGGTGGACGCACACACAAACAAACACAAAGTAAACATTTGTGATTTTTATAAGCCACAGACTATCAGCAGTATGGAGTGAAAAAGAAAATGCCCCTGCAATGAGGCGTCCTGACGAGTCACTCAGCGTTGTAACTCCCTATTCTTTTCCTTTTACTCTCATTACACACGCGCACGCGGTTAAATGTTTGGACGCAGACTGGCAGACACCACAGAGCAGGCAACACCTCTCGAACGAATGCCTCAGTCATGCTGTGAAAGTAAATACACAAATTAGAACTGCAATTGAGAACCTATGCCCCCTCGCATGCTGCCACTACAGGGGATCCTCAAGTACTGAGAAAGAGAATTTGCGGAGGAGCGAGACAAAGCACAAACAGAAGGCGTGTGCACCATGGAATCGGATGGAAGGGGGGGGGGGGGGAATAATCAGAAATGTGAAGGAGAAAGGTGGAAGGTGTTAGGGATCTCTTCCACTATCCTGATCTTCCTGTCTAAAAGACACGCAGACAAGCAGGAGTGAGACACGACGAGACGGTGGAGTATAGACGTGTGGCAAAAGCGTTCAGGCTGAGGCAGCACTGAAACAGCTGTCAGCACTATGATTCTAAACGCTCAATGTGTCTTCTGTTAAGCAGCCTGGTGCCAATGCAAATCAGCAACACGGAAAATTTTAGAGCAAAAAAAAAAAACAATTAAATTCTCTGAATTTCACAGACATCAAAACACAACTGCCACACAGAGTCTACTTCTACTTTGTAATAAACAACTAACAAAAGTTCTGTGAGGAACTTGCTAGCCCAAAGTCTACTGTTATCCTCCATATCTAGTACTTAATAGAACATGTGCGTTAAGAGGGGGAGAGAAATAAGGGAGATGAGGTTAAAAAACCTCAGCTGGAACATTAACACCCACACATATTGGGGGAGCTCTGAACCCTGCATTAACTTGAGTTAAGAAATAGTAAAATAAGGGACCTTTAAAGTATGTGATTCTTTGAAGGTGGTCAGAATCTTCTCCCTTCAACTAATACTGAATGAAAAAAAGGCATTCTATTTATCATCTTAAATGAATAAATGAAGCTAATTAAGATCTAGAGAAACAAAATATATAGTATACATGTATTTAGATGGGCTACAGTACAAGTTCTAGTACCTGTGTGAGGGTTTCAGCACTGCCTGGAGGACTTATTCAGGCCTTTTATCTGGCCTTTACAAATTGGGCAGATGAGAAGGAGAGGTTCAGAAAATATAACACCATACAGCATCCGGAAATTGCACAATGATGGTTAAACTCTGCAACTGATCAGCAGTTTACACACGTTCCAAGTGTGTATGGCTCATGGCTTAACGACGACGCATTACACCACTAGAAAATATTGATTATTAGGTTAAAAATGGGAAGTTTGCATCATACCAAATTAAAAAAATTGAAGTCTTCCAAGGAAGACTTGTGTGGTTTGCCCAACGAATGTGCTACTTCTAAAAATTAAATAGTTAGTGCAAAGGTTCTGTTAAGGTTTGGGCAAATTCACACGAATTGTTTAGAAAAAGTTGCGCATAGAGGAAAAGTCTGACGATAACATGTGACGGGACGATGATGCAGAAGCAAGAATACGGATCCCTTTGTGTCACATATGCTTTGAGGGCAGCTGACCAAATGAAGCAGCCATTGGACATCTCCAGTGGACTATATTAAATATCGACCATACAATATGTACACATGAACTGTAGGACATAGCAATCATACCCTGCACTGCATATTACTGATGAGAATAAGGTTAACGAAGTAGTTAATCAACAACTTCTGAACACACATTAATTTCCAATTCACCACAACAAAAGGGATGTGCGTTATTTGGTATTAAAGTGTGGCTGCATTGCTATATTTACACTCTTGGCGTTTGGCAGACGATCTTATCCAGTGTATCCTCTCATCGAAACGTGTTTCCGGCATTAGATAGATCCTTACATTAGGTTACTAATGCAAGGATCTATCCAGTGGTTAGTACTGTAGTACTATTAGATTCTGAGTACGGTTGGGAAGCTATTACAGTATTACAGTACAGCATATGTATATGTGTGCGTATATATATTCTCACACACACACTGTACACACACACACTGTACACACACACACACATACATACACTGAAATCAAATTGGGATACTTAAAAAATCTTGATACTAACATCTACACAAAACAAATCGAATCACACCTACTGTATGTCTTGTGATATATTGAGTGACTGCTTGTTCTTTTCATTCCTGTTATTATGTGTGAGTAAACATTGTAGAGAAATTAGGGGGAAATGTATTCAGTAGAAAATCTTACACATATATTATTGGACACCAACTTCACAAGATGGGGTTAATGACTTAATCACTTGTTTACCCAGTCTGGTCAAAACGGCACAGTACTCAAAATTGGTTGGGGTCCACATTGCCTTCAGGTCCTCAGCTATGTCTTCTTAGGGACACAACTCTCAAACAATCCGTTTAACATTGTGATAGTTAGGAAATGTTACAGCAACTAGACTAAATGTTTTAAGAAACTGGAAATTCTCTAAAAAACACTCCAGAACAAAAACAATGACTAGATGATTGGTTCTTATGAGAAGAACAATCCTATCCTAACAGAAAGAAAAAGGTGACAAATGTGGAACAAAATCTGGTATCATGTTATAAATAACTGATGACAATGTGGTGCTTCAACTGGAGCCTTCATAGCCATGCCCGTGGAACCGCAGGCTGTCAATTCTATCTTTTGAAAATGTGCAAATCATTTCTTGTAGTCAGATCGTGCAACAAATGGCTGACCAATGTGTTCTCCACTGTTAATTTTAAAATACAAAAACTGAATAATAAGACATATTATAATAACATAATATAAAAGACATTCAAGTAACTAAACTGGTTTATATGTTAAACTGAAATGCTAGTGATGTAATCGGCATCTCAATGCAAACACCCCTTCCCCCACCCCGGTACATTCATACACTATTTAATAATATAGAAAATCCATGTGTTGCAATACCAATAAAATAGCACCAACAGTATAGGATCATGTGTCACTTTTATCTCCAACCAACTATGCAAACTAAGGTTGTGTCTCAAACTGCATACTTACAGAACTACTCAAGACCGTTATTGAGTACTGCATTTCTCAGAATTTCTAAGAATAGCCTAGGTGGCCATCTTGCATACACAAGCAACAACAATCCTAAATCTGTGTTGGTGCAAAGAGCAGAAGGAAATGCTCACACTGCGTAAAAGTGTGCATGTAGCCTTAAACCAAATCAGTTCAAGTTCAGCTCAAGGTTAGCATGTTTTGTGTTTAATGTCGAGCTCTGTTTTGAACCTTTTATGACATGACAGCTCACTGTTAAACTGCATTATAATTAGACAAATCCTTCATGATAGCAATTGTGAATAAGCTAATTCAATGGTACAAGCTTCATGAGTCATGACACAGGAAAAAGAAAATAATCAGTTAATTACACGCCTGAATTACCGTCAGTAAAACATTCTGCTGTCTAAGGTCTTGAAACTCTGCCGCGGTCACGATGAGTTTCTTGCCAAGTTGCTCATGTTGGCTGTTTTGGACTGGAGGGATTAATAACACCTTTTTTATGTTGCGTCTATTTACTGCCCATGTTTATTAGCAAGGTAAGAAATAATATGCACAGATCCTGTTTTTCCCCCCACAAGCTGGGGACATAAAACTTTTCTTTGTCTGTGTATTTGCCACCTGAGGCATTGTGCATGTCTCACCAGTCTGAAGCAAATTAACAAACAATTAGACGGACTGAAATGCAATTATAGCATTATGGAATTATAAAAAAAAATGCCATGCTGCAATATTAAGAAGGTATTGAACTTTCAGTACATAAAAAAAAAAGTTGTTAAAAGTTTAACCAACTACCATTAACAACAATCGCAGTTAGAGGCAACTTAAAACCATATGCAAATATATTTTGGTTAGATTAAACAATTAAGAAATATTGTGATAAACTATAAACTATACATTTATTTCTGTCCAGAGTCACATTAATTTCTCTCAAAGATATTTTATTGATGTTGGGGGAGTCAGACAAAAAGCCTTCTCCAGCACTTCCCAAAGATTCTCAATTCAGTTAAGATCCATGTATGAAAATTATGTCTTATTCTCCCTGAACCAGTCTTACACAATTTGAACCTGTTCAATCCAGGGAACATCATCTTGAATTATGCCGTCAGGGAAGAAAAAAAAAAAACCCACTGAGGGAAAAGGCCCTTCAGTATATCTTTAGGTCATCAGCTGACCAAATTTTTTGGCCACACAACATTGCTGAACCTACAGTAGAACAACAGAATCAGCCCCCCCCCACAGGTTTGTACAGAATCCACTAGGCACGACAGGCCATCACTTTATCCACCACTCTTTTTACCCTGATGGACGCATAACTCTGAAAAAGGGCAAGTCTGGACTCATCACACTACATGGTGTTTTTCCATTGCTACAAAATCCATGCTTATGCTCCGTAGCCAACGGAAGCCTTTTTTCTGATTAGCGTCACTGGTTTTCTTAAGACTATATAGTTATATAGTCCTAATCCCTTGTAAGAAATTTTTGACCACAAAAAATTCTGACCACATTTCTTCCTTGAAGATGATGCTTCACCACTATCCTTCCTGGTTTTAATAATGCATCTTTCAGTTTGTAACCCAATTTTAGTAGTTTCAGTAGTTTCCTTAATTGCTTTCTTTCGCTTTTACAGGACAATGATTTGACCCTTCTGAAATGGAGTAACCAGACCACAAGATATAGCTTTGTATAGTAATAAGAAGCTTCTCACTGCATCAGTTAGGGTTAAATAACTTGTTGCCAGCTGAATCATATTAAATCACTGCAGTATTTATCTGATGGAAGGCTCTTCACTTGCTTAGTTAAATCCAGGTGGTGACTTTTTTGGCAAGGAAGTGATTTTTTTTTCTTTTACCTTATTTCTAGTTTCCCCCTGCTCTTTCCTCCTCCCCATCCCTTTAGAGTCTCTGTATAGAACAGAGAGATTTGTAGCATTACACCGAGAAAACATGAACAGCTACGGCTGAAAGGAAATCTTTCACCATCATGCTGGATGTCTTAAACCGTTTTACAACAGATTTATGGCAGTATTCAACTGACCGATGCTATTCTTGACAAATGTGACAAGTCCTTTGCCTTTTTGATGGCTATAAAGGGAACTAAAGTGTTCAACATTTTCCACTTTATATTCACCTGCCCACAGAAGTGAATAAAATCCACTCTAGAAACTTTTTACTGTTCTCATGCCTGTGTTCATAAACCATCTGCGTCACCTTGACATCATGTCTAGTGAGGGAGGATTAGACACAGAAAGACACTTCAAGTTATATAGAGGTGTGTATTGTGATGTTATTCACAGCTCAAATGCTTAACAGACAGGAAATGAGGAAGTCCAATTTTTCTAGAGCTGGTCACATCCATTGCAAAATTTGTGTCCGACAATTTTGGACAAAATTTGCTTGTATGTCCTTGTATGACTCTTCCACTGTTTTCACTGGATGTGTTCAAATGTGAAGTGAATGTATCGTCACTTCACTAAGCTTTCAGCACACAGAGATTTTTGACAATACACAGTGTTTACTTACTCTTACTGAGAAACTGAATGAATGAATCATATGTAATGTGAACTAAAAAAAGAAATCACCCTTGATCCATACAGTAATTATTTAGCAATGAACAGACTCTTCGCCGTTCATATTGAGTGTGGCCAGATTAGACGGATCACATTATTTAAAATGGCTAACCTTGAATACATCTGTGTTTTTGGGAAACAGCAAAGACACACAAATCCCATTCTCATGGTTGAATATGCACCTACCAGCAGGTGTGTGTGTAATCAGGCATGAATGCAACTAAGATACGATGCTAATGTTAGAGTGAATGCAGCTATTTTTGTTTTTAAAAAATAAATTAACAAAAGAGAAAGCATCTGGTGCACTGATATTTCACTACTTTTAGATTTTTTTTTCCCCTCCCAAAGTCAAAATTACCTTGACATAAACGATGTAATATACATTTGGCTGCATCTGCTATACCAACCTTCATAATTAGATTTCCACTTTTTCCATCTTTAATATACAAATTTAGCGCCAGTAAATAAAATTACATGTTAATATACACACACACACAGATTTTAGCATGGCATCACTTGAAGCGAACAGAACGTACGACTTGTTTTCAGTGAGATGAAGTAAATCTAAAGAAAAGTACTAAAACAATATAGAACAGACATATAACATATACAACAGCCCTTAACTCCAAATTTTTTAAGCATGGTGGCTTAAAGGTTAGCAGGTTCACCTACAGGACTGGTGTATTTGCATTTCCAAATTGCCCATAGTGATTGAGTGCGTGTGTGTGAGTACTTGTGTCCTGCAATGGGTTGGCTGGTTTACATTAATGTGCTTATTATAATTCAGTTACTCGTTTTATAGTTACGATTTCCAGAGCAGACGCACCACAAAATCCAAAACTATTAAACAGAATTAAAAAAAAAAATCACCAGCTTTCATCAAGGGGTTGAATCATCCGATCCACACACAACTTGGCACAGGTTTTACGCGGGATCCCCTTCTTGACATAACCCTCCCATTTTTCTAACCGGGCTTGGGACTGGTACTGCATGCAGTGGCTGGGTGGTATGGTGTGTGGCAACCACTGATGGCGGGGCTCAAACATGGATCTTCAGATACCCAAAATCAAAGCTAGAGCTTTAGCAACCAGACAGAATTTATTTTATTTTTTTTTTTAAAAAGGAAACAAAACTCGGTGTGGAGACATTTATGTATTTGCCACTTGTATATAGAAATGAGCATGCCTTATTTTTTTAAGTCTGTTGTGTGTTACTCCTTCTTTAACATAGTGCTTTAAAAATAATATATATATATATATATATATATATATATATATATATATATATATATATATATATATATATATATATATATATTTTTTTTTTTTTTTTTTTTTTTTAATGTTTACACGAAATTTGCTGGAGTTGCTCTTTCAGTACCATTCAGATGCTTTTTGGCAGAGAATCAGACAAGAGTGACGTTATCCTTCATCAAACAGTGGTTTCCATCATGCTACTGTGCCACAAGTTCCACTTTTATACAATGACCTTAGCTGCTGCTGGAGACACGCTGGCCGAATGCCCACTCCTGTGAAGACGAATTACTGTCTCAACGTTTTTCAAGATGTTTTTGGGTTCCCAGCACCAAGTAAATGACCTTGCACCACTTCTCAGACTGACAGTCACTAATGAGTATATCCGGAACATTCACACATTTCTTTCTATTGTAATCATTTGTAGCTGGGCAAAATGTCACACAAGCTTCATGTGGGTAATTTTGTGGTGGAATTAAACCTGTAAGTGTTAGTATAAGCATGAAAAAAAAAGGTTGGCTTAATTACAGTGAATAACACTTGGTGTGAATGTGAGCCTTAAAAGTGTGTTTCCTCAGATGTAACAATTTGTTTTAGGTGCTAACAAAAGCTTGTTTTATCAAGCCGAAGTATAATCATGTAATTAAGGACTTTTGGTTTTCATGACTTGTGAGACATTTCATTAGGCTAATTCAAGAATAATTAAAATTGCAATTAATTTTACATTTAAATTACAGTTCAAACACAGGACTGGACTGGCAGTAGCATCCATTAAAAACCTGTGGGCCTCTAATTGTCTTTTCTTTACCTCAGAAGCAATGAGCTCCAACCCACGACACTGTCTGTCCTTCTCTTTCTGCAGCAGCTCCCACATTTCAGGATCATCCTGTGCCAGGCTGTCCTGTCCGGTCCAGGGTCGATCATGATCAGACGCCCGCTGTGCTGCAGAGTGTTGGCCCCTCAGACTCACGCTCACACGCTGGCACAGAGGCTGGGGACAAACCAAAAGGAAGAGGACAGAATATATTAGAAATCCAGGTTATAAATCCACAGTGGGAACATGGGGGATGTTTTCAAACAGCTCATGAATACTATATGAAACATTTATATATGATATAAAACAGTTTTTTCCCCCATTCCCACATTGGGTACTAAAAGCTTCTAAACAAAAACTGCTTCAAACTAGGGCTGGGCAGTACATCAGCTAGAGAAGATACATTTTGAAGAGAGATATAGGATGACCTGTTAGATTTTTCTTTTCTAGTATTTTTATTTAAAATATAGGTCATTTACTGCACTTCCCCATGTGTTGCAGAATGTTTGAATAAATGAAACATGTCTTTGAATTTTAGTAATAAAGTACTTAAACGTAACTCATTGTATATATACATGCATGTGTGTGTGCACTGTATATATATGTATGTATATGCACACACACTCACACAACATGTGACTTTGTGCATTGCCTGACTATGACCCTATCGCAGGTTCACTGGTTTTCCTGCCTTGGACCACTTTGTTAGGTCCTGATCGTTGCAGACCGAGAACATTCCACAAGAGCTGCAGCTTTGCAGTTGCTCTGATCCAGTCATCTAGCCATTAGAACTTGACCCTGATCAAAGTCGCTCAAATCATTACACTTGCCCGATTTTTCTGCTGTGAACACATCAACTTCAGGATGCAGATATCGTTACGTTGCAGCTGATTGGGGTATATAAAAGATACACAAGTACAGCCAGTATAGTACAGACATTACATCATTTTGACAAAAAAATGTTGACATGATTAAAACTTGCGTATGTTACGCATCTCAAATAAATGTAGACCGACTGCAGGGTCTTGTAACTAATCACTTTCGTCTCACAGCCAATTGTGGGCCATGTTACTTTTAGCAGCACAGCTCGCACCCAGGAGTGTGGAAGAGATCATAGCCGAGCATCATCGAGCCAAGACTGTTGCAGGCTTTAGGATCGAGGCAGAATAATGTAAATTAGAAATTCATGCTGCATCTGTAATATCATAGCCAAGTGGTCTATGAGAACAGAAATAGCCTAAATAACTGTTGTGTCACTTTGGGGCAGAAATGGCTGCTGGCATAATTAGGCATGAGAAAGCATGTGATGCGTCCATACATTTTTAATTGCTTTTTCAGACACCAGCCTACAGTGGTATGCTCTTTATTTGGTATTAACCCAGGGTTACAGAAGTGCAAGAATTGCCATCTAAAAACAGCAAGAAAAACGACATAAATAAACAGTTATGGCTTCCTTTTTCCACCCCAAGACTGTTCAAATGAAAAATTACTAGAGCTGTGGTAGATTGTTGACCCAATGCGATTAGATTTTTGGGCACTACGTTTTTTGATTGAACTAGATTCAATAGCAGTAATGTTCTCCTGATGGTCTGATTTGTCTCAAGCAGCTTTATTTCTTACAGGTTACGAAGGATTTATAACTACTGAGAGTATGTAATAAACACTGAAATTCTGCGTATCTTGGTTGTTTGATTGTTTAAAAGTCTCAGACAATGCCATCTTTTTTTCCTGTCATTCCTCTTATCTACAGTCAAGTCCAGTAGGTGGCGGCATTTCACCAACTGTGCATAAACTCAAAGACCAAAACGCAATACTCTTGCAAAACACAAGTATTTGCACTTTCTGCAAAAGCTGTGGCAATTAAAATAAGAAATTTGTCAATTTTAGAGCATTTAATATTTGTAAGTTTTCCTAAATAATTTTTTAAAAAGTACGATTCGATTTAATTAAGTTAATCAACCAACCAAAATAAATAAATAAAAATACATTTATATTTGTACTTTTAAATCGCACCACATAACGAGATGACATGATGGAATATAATCACATGTGGAATGGGTTAATGTTGATGTAGTTCAAATAACTGATGAAAATTTTAAAGTCTCTGGAAACAGAGCCTTTTTTTAAACAAGGCTTTAAAATTTAACTCTACCTCAAATACAGTATTATTTTAAATAAGGTCATTTTTCAGATTCAAGTGGGTCATACACAATCATTCATATTTCGATGTCTCTTCATCAACATACATGATGCATCAGTCCTGATAATGTGATGTAGGATGTGAACGAATAATGGAGCATAAAGTCACTTATCAGGGAAGTTTCTAGGTTGTGTGGACTCCTGTCATCTACCTAGTTGACAGTCTCTACTTGATCCACAGGTCATGGTTTGTGTCTGGTTTAATAAACCACAAAGACGGTTACTGTCCCCTCATTTAACTGTTGAATATCACGCTAGCAGGTGCCTTATTGAACGTTCAGAGTTTTCTTTTGCCTTGAGATTGTGTTATACAAAAATCGGTATTGTTTTTTCAATGTTCCCATTTTAAGTCCATTTGTAAGTAATAGATGGTAAAAACAAATGTGTTAATTATGTACAAAGTGATTTGTCTGATAAGTTTCATGATCATCTCAAATTGCAGCAGAACCACTTTGCTAATAAAGAAGCCAAGTGAGCTGGGAGAGGTTTGTTTAGCTTATAAAACAGGAAGAAGCACTTACTATAGTTGAGGAGAAAACCCATTTAGGAAGCGGGTTACTGGTCCAGGATTCTTACATGTGTTTGAATGAAGCTCCTGTCAGTTGTCTTATTAGTTCCTGTTCACACCTGCCATTAACAAGCAATCTGTGTGACGGGATCTCATGTTGACAGTGGGGGCATTACAGCTCCAGTGACCACTTGTGATCGGATTTCATAACACACTAGAGTTTCCACTGGAACAAGGCTGTCACACACATTTATTACACCAGTCTCCCACTAAATTTGTTTTCAGACAGAAAGGTCAGCAAATCATCATCTTTTATGTACCTGTAATAACTCTTTCAAATGGTTTAATCACATGGTCTGCTAAGAAAACAACTAAAGGAATTAGAGACGACAAATGTAGCTATCAAAGAGTGATGCCTCAGTCTCTGCTATTACAGCATCGTCTTTGTCCATTAGCCTAGCAGCAGACAGCTCTCTTTTCAGGTTCAGAATGATTATATATTTTCCGGTTAGGGCAATGACTCAGTTCATCAGTCGGTCCTTGTTTGTCATCCAGGGAGCATTAAGAGGTGTTCCTGTTCACACTCAAATTTGTACATAAGGAGTGGTCAGAAAAGCGGCTCGATTTGTGAAGTAAGTGATAGAGTTCTTAGACTGTTGATACGAGTCTATTAGATTTTTGGACATTGTGATTTTTAAAACAATTCAATAGCAGTACTGTCATTTGTCACAAGTATATATTATGATTATAATAATAATAATAATAATAATAATAATAATAATAATAATAATAATAGTAGTAGTAGTAGTAGTAGTAAAAGCGGATATTTCTTACTAATTTTGTAGTATAAAAATCTACTAAAATAATCTACTAAAACACTGGTATGTTGTGCAACTTTTGTTGATTGTCATGTCTCATACGAAGCTCTAGTCGTCCTTACTGTCAATCTTTTGCTCTATACTCCAGTCCAGGTGGTGGCGATACTGTACCATCCATAAACTTAAAAGAAAAAGCAATACTCAGTAAAATGGATTTTTTTTTTCCTGCGGTAAGTTGTGGTAAATTTTCAAGGATTTTTTTTGTTTAAAATAATTTAATGTTTGGAAATTAACATAAATAATTGTAAAAATGTAAAAAAAAAAAAAAAAAGGACTTAACTCAAAAACTGACCCACTGATTCAATTAATCGAATCGGTCAATAAAAGCTGGAATAAACTGCACAGCTCTAATGGTTATGGCATTCCTCCCGGGCCTTCCACATGGCAGACGAGAAACCTATTACTGAATGAATCATTAATAATAAGGTTAACAAAATGCCAATTTTTCCCAGCAGCATACATTTTATTAAAGAAATTCTAGCAGGACCAACAAATTACTTAATCACTCACTCTCTATACCGCTTATTCTGTACAGGGTCACAGGAAGCCTGAATCCCTTTCCAGACGACTAGGGGTATGAGGTGGGATAAACCCAGGATGGGGTCCCAACAGAGTACTCAAGGGAGAAATTAATGAAGCCCAAATAATAGTTTAAACAAAAAAAATAAAGAAAGCAATAAGGGTAAAAAAAATTAATAAAAAAAATCACTCTCTCTGTCCTCATTCAAAAACAAAGCTGTTAAACATACCACATCTAATACGGCACACTGCCTAAACTGCAACTGCACCCTCTTGTGGTAGACAAGTTTATAGATACGTGAGCTACAGAAAAAGCATTATGCAAAACAACCATTGTTGGTTACTTAATTCTAAATGAGAATTGATTAATGATTCACCATTAACAACAGTAATACTGTGATATCCAGAAATCCTATTCAATAAACAAAACAATGTCAAATCTTTTTGTGAATGTGAAGTCAAAAAAAATGTAAAAAAGGATAAATTTGGAAAGGGCTGAAATCTCAAAGAAACACTCATCATAATTACATTCCACAACCTCCTCATGTACAGGCAGTCTGAAGAGTTTAAAATCAACCTCTCAGTACCATCCCTCTTCCAGCCCAGCTTTCTCTTCAATATCATTATTTCAACTCATTTACATTCACTGTGACTCTCTTTAGACTTCTACAGATATTCTAAAACATTTCAAAGCCGTGCTTAACTTAACAAAACACAAACCAAAACACAGTTTCAGGAGCACTTTTCTCTGGAATTTTGTTCTTCCTGGTAAAACTTTTCTAGGCAATGTTATTGCATAATAAACAACCCAAAAAGAACATCATAAGTAACAGTAATAAAGATAATGGAGCTCCTACCCAGCCCTTTTCCAATTCGCCAATGTGCCGCACAGCACGGGAGGCCAGGAGCGTGATGAACTGCTTCATTTAAAAAATGTTATTAAAAAACAATTAGCTCAATGATGTGGGAGCATTAGGAGACGATGTATGAGACGGGCTTTGTTTAACGGGTGGACTACTCCTGGTCACTTCATCAGGAACCACCTTCCTGAGTAAAGCATGCACCTAGGGTGCCTTAGGGATATAATGGGTAAATACAGTAAATGGGGAAGTCCTGTGAGTAAATAAATAACACTAATGAGGATCATAATAGTCCTTGGGGAACCAGACATAATGAATAAAGTGTTTATTACTTGAGCACAAGCAGAAGGGCAAATCAGGTTATCGCTATCTGAGCAGCGTGACTGGAACAGACTGGAAAATGTCAAATGTTAACCAACTATGTACATCATAGGACTAGATTAGACTTACTGCTTGCTAATGAATAGGTTATAATGTGCATGAGAAAATTTATTTGAATGGACATATCTTCCAAAAAAAAAAAAAAAAAAAAACTCTGTATATTAACAGCATACTCAGTGGCCACTTTAATAGGAACAACTGCAATTATATTTATTTATTTAAAAAAAAAAATAACCCAGTCAGCCAATCATGTGATTATCATACACACAATCTAAAATCAAGGAGATGCAGGTTATGAGCGTCACGTAATGTTTGCATCAAACATCAGGAAGGTGCGCGTGTGTGTGTTTTAAACATGGTATGGCTTTTGTTGCCAAACAGGTTAGTTTAGTTGTTATTTCAAAAAGTGTCTATATTATCACTTTGAACTAATAAAAAATATCAATTAACACTGATGCTTGTATTCTTGATTCAGAGGTTTATAATACACACAATGTGGAATTATTAAATGATTTCAGCAATTGGAGTGTGTACAGTATATTACTTATGTATATATAAACATATACTGTATGTATATTACAGAGACTATATAACCAAACATGTGGCTAGAGCAGTTAGCATGCAGAATTAGAATTCCGTGGACAAGATGTGAATGTTTGCACAGCCACTCTCCCAAGTTCAACAAAATGACATGTACACATTTTCACAAAACACCAAGCCTTTATCTTCAGCAGATAGTGTGACAGGAGGTGTAAAGTGCCCCCCGAGTGACACCTTTCACATGCCACAGCTGATATCTATTATCACTTCCCACTTTTAATCTTAAATGTATCTGTACAGTAGTGAAAATCGTTTATGATACACACCGATCAACCATAACATTATAACCTCTGACAGGTGACGTGATTAACATTGATTATCTCGTTACCATGGCACCTGGAAATGGGTGAGATATATTAGGCAGCAAGTGTGCATTTTTGTCCCTGCAGGCAACGAGTTAAAAGCACAAAAATTGGGTAAGTGTAAGTATTTGAGTGACTGGGCCAAATTGTGATGACTAGAAGACTGGGTCAGAGCAACTCCAAAACTGCAGCTCTTGTGGGATGCTTCCCATCTGCAGTGGTCAGAACCTACCAAAAGAGGTCCAAGGAAGGAAAACCAGGGAACCGGCATTAAAAAGGGATGGGTGGATGGCGAGTGCTCATTGATGTACGTGTGACGCAAAGGCTGCCCCGTGTAATCTGAGGCAACAAAACAGCTACTGCAGCTCAAATTGCTGAATTAGCAGTGTGTTGTGTATGGGGCTGCGTAGCTGCACATCAGAGTGTCCATGCAGACGTGCACCCACCGCTAAGAGGGCCACAATGAAAACGTCATGAGCATCAGCACTGGACCAGGGGGCAATGGAACATGGTGGCCTGGTCTGACGAGTCACTTTCTTTTGCATATGGATGGCTGGGAACCTGTGTGTCACCCATCTGGGGAAAAGATGGCACCAAGATGCACTATGGGAAGAAGGCAAGTCAGCAGAGGCAGTGTGATACTTTGGGTAATGTTCTGCAGGGACATTTTGGGTTCTGCCATTCATATGGACCTTCACATGTACAGTACCACCTACATAAACATTGTTGCTGAGCAAATACTACCCAAATGAGGATGGGTTCCCTGTTGAGTCTGGTTCCTCTCAAGGTTTCTTCCCATCACCATCTCAGGGAGTTTTTCCTTGCCACTGTCGCCATCGTCCTCGGCTTGCTCATCAGAGACAGTCTTATCATTTTGATTCATACATGTTCACATCTCATATAAACTTAAATAATTATTTTGATTGTGTAAAGCTGCTTTGCGACATTGTCAATTGTTAAAAGCGCTATACAAATAAAATTGAATTGAATTGAAATACACCCCTGCATGGAAACGATGTTCCCTGATGGCAATAGACCTTCCAGCAGGATAATGCTCCCTAACACACTGCAAAAAGGGTTCAAGAATGGTTTGAGAAACAGAACAACAAATTTGAGGTAGGCCCACAAATTCTCCAGATCTCAATCTGAAGGAGCATCTGTGGGATACTCTAGAAAAATACGTCCGATCCATTGAGGCCCCACCTCGCAACTTATGGAGTTAAAAGAGGCTCCTATTGATAACTTGGTGCCAGATACCACAACACACCTTCAGAGGTCTAGTGAAGGCTAGTAGAGGCCTGCATCGACGGGTCAGGGTTGTTTTGGTGGTAAATGGGTGGACCTACTCAATACTAGGCAGGTGATCATAATGTTATAGCTGATCAGTGTAGTAGCCACTTAATATTTTTACTGCCATAGACTTAGCTGGATGCATAGAGATGAAGACAGCAAAAACACTTTGCACTAGCTAAACCGGCATATATAGTTTTTTGCAACAGACAAATTTTATATCTCGTGATGGTAAATAACGCTCACGCAAACTCAAACTGGACTCCATTTGCAGCTCACTGCTCACAGAGACTGGGGAAAAAGTCTCAGACTGTAATCATTTACACATTTGATGCAACACTGAACGTCATGTTAACATTACGATCCAGTACAGTGTTTACATGGACTGTAATATTCTACTAATAAATCAATAATACCTCAATCAGAATAAATATGCATTATGTAATCACCTCAGTCGGAACAGTCTGATCTGATCTGGCACAACTGGAACAAATTTTCAGTCAGAGTGGGAATGGTGTGTAAACCTGTTCACGATAGGAAATTTTAGCCATGTAAATGCTTAATCTGATTGTTTCTCTCTTGTTGGAATAAACAGATTGTTTCTGGGCAAGTTTGCCACACATCAGGGGACATTATGGGTTGTCAGGAAATAATTTTTGCTTCCTTTCCTGATCATTAAACTCGGTCAGAAGAACTCTCTCTCCCACCCATCCACTGGGTCTCTGACGGAAGAAGGAGCACTGACTGGTTCGACATTTCATATGTAGTAAAGCATCTAACCGACCATAGATGAGACTGAATTTTTGTAACTAATCATAACACACAAGGCAGAATTTATGAGAACGGGAAACTTAACCTCAAAAATGGATTCAAATTCTTCTTCTTCTGTTATATTTCTGGCTTAGTTAGATTAAATTCTTTGAGCACATACTGTAAACACATCATATCGGATCAGCGTCCATGTAAACAGTTAAGGTTTTAATCTCTAATCAGAATGATTTCAAGCGGATGTTCTCTAGATGAGCTGAACAAAGAGAGAAGCCCTTATAACCTGTACGACTTACAGACAGACACGACTAGATCGTTTCTGTCCTCTACTGCAGTAAGACTCAGGTGAGAGGACAAGGTCCCCATGAGAGCTGCACTGGCACGACAATATAAAGAGGAGTGGCACAACTGCTCTGGCATTCTGTCAGCGCCAGCGCCCCATGCCAGCATGCCTGCTGAGAGTGTCCGCCTGTCTCTCGTGGGCCACCTCGTCCACATGCGTGTGCACGTACACAAAAACAGACACCGCGCACAGGTCATTACTCTGTGACAGGACTTGTCCTTTGCTGTCTGCTCTTCCAGTAGGGACAAGGAGCCATTGTGATTCAGTGGGAACAGGAGTAATGTTGAAAACTGTGTGTGTGTACACATGTACATGTATTCACACAGGAAAAAAACGAGATGAGTTAAGACAAGTAATAAGCACTGAAGTGTCCCATGGAAGGATTTGAACTGCCTGTCCATCAGCTTGAGGCACTCACATGGAGAGTTATGTTTCATCAGAGAAACTATAGATAAGATTCTATTGACCGCACACACATACACACCCCTAGGGCAGGATCAACACTCGTGTCTTGTATTAAATGTTAAATATTGTTGAAATGGAAAAAGGATGAAAAATGCAGCTGATAAGACCTAGGAATGGATCGGTCATGGAACTATTTTTGGAAAAACAGAGAGACAAAGAGAGAGAGCACGCAAATACAAGAGAGCACAAGAGAGCGAGTGAAAGAGAGAGAGAGAGAGAGAGAGAGAGAGAGAGAGAGAGAAATTGCAGGCTCTTGAAGGTGAACTTTGAAGTGAGAACTTTGTACCGAGCATCAGAAGAGTTCAAGTACAAATACACACACACACTCATCTGGCAGGACTGATGCAACGTCTCCACACACTTGTCATTTTGCCATTGCACATCTGTTCCTTTAGAGTCACGCAAGAATGTGACCCGAAACAAAAGGCCAAAAGTCATTTCATTTGACTTATTATTTTTTGTTTCTATTTCTTGTTTTCAAGGGCAGTAGTCAATTTTACAGATGACTGCTGTCCGTCAATGTCTCACTGGATGACAATCAGCTTTGCAACATTGGTTGGATGAGGAAGACCACGGAACGAGGTACAAAGCAAGTAAAAAAAAAAAAAAAAAAAGCAAACGGAGAATCAGTCAGAGTGACACATGCTCTTTTCTTTCCCTGTCAGGGACTAATAGGAGAGCAGCCGTTACAAATTACCCGCCGATTTGGCTGAGGATGACACGGGCCAGGGGCAGAGAGAGAGAGAGAGAGAGAGAGAGAGAGAGAGTGAGCGAGAGCGTGCAAGTGAGAGAAGGAAAGAGAGAGAAAAAGGTGTAGATGGAAAGGTGGAAGAGAGCTCAGTTCCTCTAGCCCACGGCTCTCTCTGTGTGACACAGAACAATCAAGAGGGCGGAAAGCCAATTTCCCACCGAGACTGAGGAACATTATCGCCATAATCCTGGAGATGGAGTCGAATCCGAGTGGCGATCTTGGAATGCGTCAGACTGTCAGCGCATGTTCACTGGTGCATGATGGGGTGCATCTGGTCTCGCTGAGGTGAAGACGGAGCTTGAAACGTCTCACCTGCTTTTTATCTGGTTCAGAGAAGGGGATCGTAAAGGGTGCTGAAGAAATCTTTTTAATATGCATCTAGACTAACTCTGCATTTTTGAGTGAGCACTCGATCAGTTCTAGATTTGACAGCGGTGCCGTGCCAGCACTAATACGGGCAGCTGGAGCACTCCCCTCCCTGCCACACACTCCTGCAAATCTGGGGCTTCTGCAGAGCACCGGCTAAAAATAAACATGAAACCGTTCAAATATATAATCTAATCAATTATTAAGTGACCTTCAGACTGATCCAAATAAGGCAGTTTAGCTCATTTTATCCACAACAAACAGTTTTGCAGAAATTTATTAAGATTACAAACATTAGCTTCAGCATTAATCTAGGGAAACTGATTTTAGTCTATTAAACCTTTCTATAATTTAATTTAAATTCCACAACCGCTCCTGCAGCCACCATGTTTCCAAAGTTCTTCTAAAAACCTTAAGCCGGGTTAATTATGAATACTTCCTGTGTGTCCGGACATTCAGGTCCAACTTACCTGGACCCAGCAGAAGGTGTGTGACCAAGCATTCAATTTCATTGGCGGACAACAGAGGTGAGCTTTGGCACTTCTGAAATCTATATTACACAAGCAGGAGTTAATTATTAAGTCATGTGATTAAATGGAGACCAAGAGGTGCCAGATGGATTAGAGAAAGAAACAAAGCAACCTGGAGATAAATTAATAAAATAAAAACGTGTTATACAGCAGTGGTCTTAAATGTGCTCTGCATTTCAGATCAACATGCGTCTAGTTAAGGCTGGCTGAAGAACAAAGCTTTAACTTGGCAAAACAGCACAGTGGCAGGGAAAACTACAGGCACTAAGTCAAAGTCATGCGACCTAATTTTTTATAAAAAAATAAAAATAAAAAAAACGTATCCGCATCACGGACATCAGAGGCGACAAAACAGAAGCTTACTGATCTAGTTACTCCACAGATATCTATCCTGGGGCTTGTGTGCGTTTTCCTGCCATGGCCTGTTCCTGCTGGAGGAAGCTGAAAAACTATTAAGTTTGAGTTTTAGGACTCAAACAAGCCATTTTTCCTGCATCAGAACTGAACTAGGACACTTTTTTAACTGAATGAAAGCAACAAGGACAGAAGAAGCACACAAACAAAGTGGCATGAGGAAAAGGAATGCTCAGTTAGGGTCATTAATAGTGCCCACACAGCTGTGTAAAGGCCCGGAGACCGCAAGCGAAGTCACGAGTTCGAAAATACAGATGGGAAACTTCAAAACTTAAAATTAATCTACACTGCAAGATTCTCAAAATCACCTCACAGTAGGAACTGTTAACCCTTAATCAAGCAAAGAACTACATCTGGTAACTTGTACCAATATCTATACCTGAAGAAAAAAGTTCAAATACATGCGTAGAAAAGTATTTTTGCACATTTTAATGTTTAAATAAATGTGCCTTTTTAATATAAACTAACAGTTAAATGTTTGGACACACCACCCTAATTTCATGGTTTTCACCCTAATTCCATGGTTTCAATTAGAGCATTCATGTGCTTGAATGCTGAGATGGAAATCATTTTACAACAATTTTAATGACTTTAATCAAACAACACAAACAATGATGAGCTGATCTTGCACACTTACATTAGAGTAACACTGTCATCATGTGAGCATAACTTTGGATAGGATTACTTAAGCAATTTGCGTATAAAATGAAAATTGTCTAATTTAGGATGCACATAAAGACTTCATTGGAAATCTAAAATTGAATTTTTGCATGTAAACATGGCTAATGAAACGATTATGACTGACAGGTAGTGTGGCGTTTACATGAGCAGCAGCTTCTCCTTTCACGTCACTGGCTGTACCATTTCAGCACAACACAATTCCCTCCAAGATACATAGCACAATATAGTTATTAGTACACAACAGTTAGTTTTCCTCCAATAATGGCAATCGTCACGTGACATGTCTCAGAAATCATGATAGCAGAGTTTCTGAGAGGATCTGGAGCATTCTTAAGCTTTCTAATGGAAGGCAAGGTATGACAAATACACTCAGCTAAAATACGATTTGTCTGCAAAGCAACATAAACAGAAAAAAAATGACACTGCTACAGCTTTTTCGCTTTAGCAATAAATAGCAATAAATTCTTGAATAAAATCCATGTTGTTTAAACCCAACCCATAATTTACATAATGGATTACACTTCTAAGATTTCATAGCAGTACCTATTAAGATTTTATTCATGTTTTGATGGGTTGAATGAATTTCTAATATAATATAATGAATGTTATAATGAATACTGTCCCACTATTCGAGTCCAAGACTAAATTAAAGGCATTTCCCAGGAAACTTATCGCAACAGAAATTCTGACAAGGAGAAACATAGTGTTGAAAACAATGAAGTGCAAATTCTTAACACTCAAGGCAACGTTTCAACACAGTAAAGCTGCAGATTTCACAGAGATTTTAAGTCGAACACATTAACAATCAATAAGAGATTAATAACTAATGATAACCACACACATTCACATCCAATGATTTATTTGTGGCGAACCACCACAGTATGAACACTGACCTCCATATATTAAGTTTCTATTTGTTTATTAAGGGTCAAAACGTATTTAAGTTCCACACAGAGAAGAGATTTTTTTTTTATCCTTTTTTTCCCCCCAACCCCACTCTCAACACTCTCAAAGAAAACACACAACAATTCGTGCTCTTGAACAGTCAATTTACTGAAAGTATTTTAGAACAACATCAACCCGGTTTTTTGAGAAAGCTCTTAGATAACAGAAAAGGAAGTGGGTTGTAAGGAGGCCGACTCAACCTGGCGTTCATGAAAGTAATCAGTGAGACCAAACCCTTCAATCATGTCAGGAGTCTGACTATTAAGGACAGCTGAGCTAATTTTAGATTATAGCTGGGTTGTTGAGGTCACTACTACATGCAAAACCAACTTGAATGAATGAATGAATACATATTTAATCGCTTAAACTCTTAACAGCAATCAATTAACCCTCAAAATAAAACATGCATGATTTTTAAAAGAGATTGGGGTGGGGGTCGATTTAGTTATGAACTGGGATTCTTTTGTGCGGCGATTCACTTGTCATCACGCTGACTCCTAAGTCAATTAAAATTTTTAATAGAGGTGAACCAGTCGATCGGGCAGTGCCCAGAATATGCTGGTTTTCAACTTGATTGCCCGTGACCAATGATCAGCCAATCAGCCTCAGATATAAACGATCCTGTACCGCACAACAGAAATACATTTCTATGCTGGTACATCAAAAATTGTGCATGTTAAAAACCTCTGATCTGCCTTTTTCTCCAAACTCTGTGAGCGAAGTCTTAAACCCACTCGTTACACACACTTACACAAGTCTCAAAAACACAGTCAAAAAAATCACATGCTCACGTCGATTCAACCCGCACACTCACTATCAAAGTTAAGTTTTCAGTCTTTGAAGGAATCACCTTTTATAGTTCTATGGGTGATACATTGAACTATTTACACATATTCATCCTCTATGGATGTTTGTTTAGAAACAATAATTATGGCGGATGACAGATATGAGCAGCTCAGTTCAATGTTAAACTCTTGTATTTTGAGTAAGCTTGTACTGTTTAATGCTGCCCTCGGTTTTTAATGGAGAAAACTCATGTAACTCATGAATGAGTTACATTTAATAAATCATTAAACTTTTTTTTTTAAACATTTCCAACAAAATCGGAGAAAAACGTAATACTGAATCGAGATATTTATAAAATCATGATATAAATCATGCCCATATCTATCTTTTTAATGAATTTGATATTGCGATAGAAGAGTCATTGCACTTGCATACCTCCAAAACTAATATTTCTTTTTTTCTTTAAAAAATTACTTCATTAATTTTATGAAATTTCTCTTCATATACTGTAGATTGTCTGGATTATGGCTATTAAGAATTTTAAAAAAGTAATCTTGGAGGTATACAAGTTTGGATTTTGGGAAATTACTCTTCTTTCGCAATATCGAAATCGTTAAAAATTATATATAGGTATGGGATATGGGAATCATCAGACAGCTTCCAATATGATTTTAACACATTCGATTCAACTGTGATTCCATAAGCATCATGATTTTATAAATAGCTCGATTGTAATGTACTTATAAATGTGACTCGCTTTTAAGATTATCCCTTTAATACATTTTGATAAATTCAGACAATTTTAATATTTCGGTAATGTACGTACACAATCGTGCTTTATCACCTACACACACTGACTCACACCGTGCTGATATTCAGTACAACGGAACGGAACACGCGAGTGTGGTATTGCTTCATTTGATTCTCAGAGCTTTCAGAAATCTAATTTCTTTTAACACAGTTTGATAACAATAGAACGTGTCTCAATGACTACATATATTCCTTCATGACGTCACGTGGCGACCATTTGAGCATGCATTAGCTAGTTTCCCCTGAAGAGACGCGCCGTCACATTGCCTTGCTGGAGAAGTTTCTGATGAAGTGTTGCATCATAGCGGCATGTTCTGCTACAGCACTCACGCACAGCTCGGGCTATCAGCTAACGTTACACCCCACAGCCACAGTTTAACGTTACCAGTCTGCCAGGAGGAGATAAAAAAAAAGTCACTGCACAGACCTGCTGAGTAAATACGTCTCAAAGATCCAGTCACTGGCATTTGGTTAGAGCTAAGTGCAGACCTGCTGTTATTTAAACTTTATGGTTAGCCGAATTAGCCAGGGACGTTGCTAAGAAACGCTACACGACACGTGACGACGAAACTATTTCCACTAAAGCAAAGGCAGACAACGTGTTCTGGCTGCAGAAAAGCCCAGTTAAACGCTTACTCGCGTCGCTTTAATCTATTATGTGTAGCTTAGTTAGCAAACATCTCTATAGCAAAGCTAGCAGGCTAAACCTGCAACAGGAACGAAAACCTTTGTCATTCCTTGAGCCGTTTACGTTAAATTGAGGCGTTTTGCCCTCACACTTTAGAACTCGCTGTTATTTAAGTAAAAAAGAACACAGTTCTGCTCAGACTGCTGACACTAATCCTGCCGCCAGGCCAGCTGGCTAACACACAGGCAGTAACGCTGCTACAGCGGATTGCACGACTTAATCCATAACCCTTAAAATGTGCAGTAAATCATGCTTTTCTACTCACCCGGACTAAATATCTCATAGGCAGTGTCAACATGATGATAACGCAGTGTTAGAGGCTCAAAGCACCAGGGCTCTCTGCACACACACACACACCGGTCCCGACAGCCAGTACTAGTAGAGCTCTCCGTGTAAAAGGGCATCATGGGAGTTGTAGTTTCTGTCAAAGCATGGTCTCAGCGAGCCAGCTAGCACACACAACCTTACACAGCCAAATACAACCTAAAGACAGATACTGATGTTATAATTAATAAAATGTTTTTTTTTTTAAAAACAATGCATAAACTCATTATTAATTTTTTTTCTGGTCAGTGTCAATGCTGTGACTCTGCATTCTCAAAAATCATAAACTCAAATGCCCAACATTGTAAAAAAAAAAATAATAAAAAAATCCCAAGTAAGGTTTAATCTGTGTAAACTACACAGATTGATGTTGATTTAAAAAAAAAAAAAATCATCAATGAGTTTCCAGCAATAATACACCAACAGGTGATATTAATCCAAAATGGGCAAAAGACATAAGATTTGCCTTGTTCCAGTAGCTCACTGTTTGAAAAGAAAGAAAGAAACGCATCATCACAATTACAACTGCGGGGATATTTGAGGGTCAGTGTTTACAGAGTGGACGTGAAGTGAAATGAAATGATACTGCAATTGCCTATGACAGTAGCCAAAAATTGAGTGTGAGAAACTAACTGTAAATTCAAAGTAATAAAGTGGGTAAAATGGGTAAGTAACAGATTTCACAAGAAGTAACATACAAGGGTTTGTGATCACTTTCAATTACAGATACCAATACGAATACAACATAAATTAAGAAAATAAGTAAATGAATACTGTAGAATGGTAGATATATGGCCCAGACCAATGTCAATGAGTATAACAAACAAGTGATCATTTAGTACTCTTTGTTATTTTATATTAATATGAATCTATGTATTAAAATTCTGTGCAAATCCTGCATGGACGTGGAGCAATCATGGAAAGACAAATTACACAGAAGGTATCCCAAGGAAACTTAGGATTAAACCAGGAGGCAGTAATGTCACTGGCTGTGCCACTGAGCCACCAACCAAAAACCTCTTCTTGAAATTATATGAGTTACATTATTATATTAATGAACATATATTTTCATAACTAACTCATAAAACTTATGAATCTTACACACTGAAATGCATTGTGTCTTGTTTTTATTGATTAATTTTTATTTTTATCCTTTTTCTGTTCAGATGTCTTAGGCTTAGAAATGATCCCATCGTGCAGGCAGGACAGAGGTGCTGTTTCTGTATTTTTTTTTTTTTTTAAGTAACACAACAGGAAGTTAGGTTTGCTCAGTAATAGAATGCTTGTTAACGTTTTCCCTGCAGTTCAGCTCAGAGGTAGAAGAGGGCTTGACAATTTCACACTGCTTCCTTAACCTCTACAGCTGCTGCATTGGAATGGGATGGGACGCTATCTCAATGCACTTGCGTTCATATACTCACTCATTCCACCAACCAGCTTGTTTTTTTAAGGTGGCAGAAGACTGGAGAATCTGTAATGTTTAAATATTAATGTTCCTAATTATTATTAATGTTCCTAATGTTCCAAATTAGTTTCCCTAAAAACGTAACTTTGAATGCATAGATCCAACAGAAAGGTTCTGATGGAAAAATACTCAGTAAATCATCAATGAATTTAAACACAACACACTGTATAAACCAATTAGGACATTTCTTAGCAGAAACATTGCTGTCTGTGAAACACTTTTATAATGTCATACCAACAGCAAAATTCTAATTTAGATAGCGGGCTAAGGTGTAACATCATAATTCTCAAGAACCAAAAGAACATCTTGTCCACGATAAGACACACACACACACACACACACACACACACACACACACACACACACACACACACACACACACACACACACACACACACAAAGAAGAAACATGGATTTATGTCTACCAAGATCTAGGGTTTGCTGTTGTGTGAGTATTTATATCAAAAGTTCAAAAAACAGGCATTTATGTAAAAAATATTTGTTAGTTTTTGACAAGAGGCAAGTAATGAGACAGGGCGAAGAGGGAGATATTAACACAATCATGCAGCGTACACTGTCCCAGCCGCTGGAAGCAGTGCCCGAATAAAATCAAAGGATTGCATCAGGAAGTGCATCCAGCCACATCTGGACAGCTGAGGGTCTGCTGTGGGTACCCCTTGACAGGAGCAACTAAAAGACCATCAATGACAATATATATTTTTTTACTCCTTCTAATACAGCGATGAGAATCATCTGTATACATGACTATAACAATGTAAAGCACCTTTATAGTTTACTCCGTCTGTTTTAGTTTGGGCACTTTGTGTTTGGCAAAAATGAAACCAGAGCTTTTGGTCAAGCATCAGCTCCTTCACTGCTTACAAAAGGTTTATAAATAAGTCCACCATTATGCTAGCACTTACATTATTCATGTGCTTTGTTTCCAGTGCATTTATAACCTTCTTGTAGAAGCGGGTTGGGCTGCCAATTCAATTCTATAATGTTACTTCCATAGCTGCATTTAAAAAGGCTAAGTGTATTTTCACATGTCATGGTTGAGTGGTTTCCTATGTCCTATCACAATCTCCAGCAATGAACTTGTGAAGTTAGCTGGCCTCAGTTAATATCCATACAGAGAGCAGGAGTTGGGTTTCCCTCTGTTTCCCCGTAACTTTAGCTCAACCCCCACCACCCAACTCTTCTAACAAGTATGGCAGTTGTCAGAGTGATTCTTCCTTCCAAAGAGCACAGGAATGCCTTGTCTGGTCCTGTATTGAGGCAGTATAATGCGCAGATAGGAGGTTTCTACACCCACTAGTGGTGTCCCAGATAAGTTAAGAAAGCATACTTGTAGGTGGACTTCTTTACTGATGCCAATTCAACTTACTGGCAACTGCGGTTCTCTCAGATGGAGCTGGGTTATCAATCCCTGGTTTCACTGTCTGCTGTACACATTTTCACCTCTACCACTGATTCTGACCACAGTATGGAGAATCAGCAATCAATCAACAAAGTTGGCCCTAGAGTTTCCTGCAAGAACCTACGTATATGCACACTACTACTCAAAAGTTTGGGATCACTAGCAAATTTCTTTGTTTTTGTTTAGTGATTTATTTTCTACACTTTAAAACCATACTGGGACCAAAGTTTACCTCTGCTGAAGTTCATTTAGAGTTACCAGCCTCAAAAATCACTAATTAACAGGATATTGGATTCCGGAGCCTTTATGAAGGCTTTACAGATCATAAGGGGCAAATGCATTTCAAAGGAGATTATTGCATCTTTTGTAAGCCTTTGCATTGCTTTACAATGTGTAAAAAAAATACAAACCAGGAACAACCATGGAGTTAGAAAGCGATCCCGAACGTTTGAGCGGTAGTGTTGCTATTGAGGCTGTGGCTAATGTTCAGAAAACCTTGGCAAATATACAATATCGTTTGCACCAAATGGAGGTTGCCATCATCCCCCAAAATACCCGGAGCCTCCTAAAACTGTCTATCTACTGGAGATCAAACAGGGTGGGAGAAGTACATGACTCGACTATAAGGTCACTTTGCATGTACTAATGGCCCGGTGAATCTGAACTGACTCTGGTTGAACTTGTGGTTTCTTCACAAATTTGTATCACTTTTGTTAGCCAATTTAACAAAAGCCACAAAAGCCACCAGAAATTTTCTTACTGTGCCTATGCAAATGGCTGCTGTCAAATTTTGAAAAGATGGCAGTGACTGGATCAGCAAATTAGCCATTCATCTAGCACAGTGTAAGGACACAAGAATATTATTGCTAATGCCATATGAGGAGGACTTCCTCCTAATGGACATAACCTTAAGCCATGCTAATTCAAGATGTCTTTATTGGTGCTACTTTGGCTTCACTGTGTACCTTTTGCAGGATCTACAACACTTTATCCAGTGCAAACTCGGGAAGGAGGTCTACTAGAACAATGGCCATCGGACAAATGCGCCATTAAATCCCAGAGAGTCTCTTTGTTGCTCTAAAAAACTAACTCTTTGAGCTATATTCTGGAATGTGAACATGGGGATTTCTGGCCATTCAGACGCATGAGAATTAGTGAGGTCATGTATTGATGTCTTTCCTTTGTCTTCACAAAAATGTTCCATGGGTTTATGCGGCTCTTTGCGGACCCCTTGAGTTCTTCAACTTCAACCTTGGAAACCATGGATTTAATGGACCTTTGTAAACATTTTAGAATCATGCTTGGTCAATTTTGGGTTAGGGCTCATAGGGCCAGTGAAGGGAAGTTTTAAAACTGCAAACTACAAAGAAAACATACGGATGTTACGTGTTTCCAAAATCATGGCAAAAGTTTGTAGAAAGTACGTTGGTAAGTTTGGCCATATAGTATATATCCAATACTATCACGTAGAGACAGATTTGGGCACAGACACTTATTGGATTAGCGTGCTCCCAGTTGCCCATGTTTTTAGAGCCACGATGTTTGTATGTCAATGCATTGTCTATTGACATTGACAGATGTTTACTCAGTCCTGCCCATGAGTTGAGTTATGAATACATAAAATTGGCCATATGGATATTCAGACCACAGACAAAATGACAGACTCATACTGATATTATATAAGAGTTACACACACAAAGGTGAAATTGGCCTCTAACCCTAGTAACCCTAGTACTGTATGTGTCAGTTTCTGACCCTCAGAATGTCTAACCCTGATGTCTGACCCTGGATGAACCACAATATGTCGCTCTGAAATTTATGCTTTCGTAAACGGACTAAAAAATGTTGAATGCAATGTCAACCCAATATTAAACACATGGAGAGGACATGAGCTGATTTATGGATAAAATTATAAACAACACTTACTTAAAGAAAGCTGAAAGCACAGCAGATGAGCACAGCTCAGTCAGCTTTTCTGTTGAAATGCAGCATCTTTTCTTTACAGGAGAGCTCAGGTTATCACTCATTGACAGTGTGTGATGGTAAATTAAATAACAAAAGAATTAAGAAAGATTGGGAAATTGCTGAGATCCCACACACATTCAACACAAATGCTCACAATTATTTGATGGTAGAATAAATAAATAATACGTAAGTACAGTAAGTAAGTAAGTAAATAGGATGTGCTGGATCAAGTGCTTTTTTATAGCTGACTGAAAGAGGGGACTCTATATTGTTACATTAAACAGAATTTCAGTGATTAATGTTAATTAAAAACCAATATAATTATTTATGCAACCATATGTTGGCAACAGTCTAAGAGAGAAATATAAATGAATATAAACAGTGATATTTGATTAGATTTAGATGTTCATGCTTACCATTTTTTCATTATTATTTTTTATTTATCTCTTGCTTTTATGGTAGATGGTATTACATTGACCATCACAAAAGAACACTATTTCCTTATTCTTTCAACATTTTATGCCTCTGACATTTTTATGCTTAAATAAATTTTGTTTAAAGAAACTGAGCTCTTTTGTACAGAAATCTGGCAACCTCTGAAGCATGAACTACAGGAGAAATGTCCTGAGATTTGTGAGTGAGGATAAGCAGTTGGATAACCATTTCTGAATTATTATTATTATTATTATTATTATTATTATTATTATTATTATTATTTTAAGTCAACTAAATATGTCATCATATTTAAAGTTAAAAATGTATAACTTAATTTTGTGTTTCAGTCTTTCAGTTTGTTAATTATTATAATGGAGTATTAATGCTGAGGTTCATAGTTTGTTCATGTTAACAATGTGTTATGTAATGTCAGTTACTGTAAGTGAACTATACTATAAAGCATATACAATGAAGTACTACAAAGCATATATAAAGCATTAAAATAAGTTTAAAATAAGTTTAAAATACAATTTCTCTTATTGGTTTAATTAACAATTTCTCTTATTGTCTCAATTTCTCTTAAAAATACAATTTCTCTTATTCAGATTCATTCTTAAAGGAAAAGGAAGGTGGCATTATTGTATGCAGATATAAACCCTTATATTTTAATTATTATTATTATTATTATTATTATTATTATTATTATTATTATTATTATTAATGATGACAGGGGTAATGGTTCAAAGGAATGAATCAGAAAAGAAACTATAATTTCTGAAGCAAATTAAGACATACAGTACAGTTTAATTTTAGTGCCCTACAACAAGACAACCCAATATAGCCTTTTAATACGTTCTGAAAAAGTAAACCTGGAAAATAGTTTTTTTTTTTTCAAGTTGTATGAGACACAAGTTAGTATGTTTCATGAAGTTGTTTACATTTTTGAGAACATGCAAATTATAGGAGCTGATCATCATGCGAAGCGACATGGTGGCTTCATGGTTAGCACTGTGGCTTTGCACCTCCGGGATCCGGGTTCGATTTCCATTTCAGGTCTGTCTGCGTGGAATATGCATGTTCTCCCTGTGCTTGATGGTTTCCTTCAGGTATTCCAGTTTCCTCCCACAGTACTAAGACAAGCAGATTAGGCTACCATGTTTGAAAAATGTGACAACATGCTGCAATTTTAATCACCATTGGCCTCCACGGTCACTAGTTGGACTACAGAGGTGTATCATAGATGGATCATTATGCAAATATTTTAATTCAATTTAACTTACATAAGCTGGAGAAAAGCTGCATATTAACAAAGATTTAATAAACCCAGGACTTGTAAGACTAAAAAGCTAAATACCTTTATGATGAACTATTCAATGTCTTGACAAATCAAAACGAAAAATTATGCCTCTTGACCCAATTTAGACACTCATGAGGTGTTAAAATTAAAATGTCATATTATGTGTTCTGTGATATAGTATAGATTTATTAGTAGATGTCACCAGATATATGGATATTTTGTCTTACTCACTGACTCATTCTCCATACCATTCATCCTGTACAGGGTCAGGGAAGGCCTGCAACTTGTCCCTGGGGATAGACCTGGTACACCGCTGGATGTGGAGCCAATCTATATAAACTGTATGTGAAAAATATAATATGATAATGTAGAAAATGTAATGTAGTGTTCGAGTGTTATTGACAGCACAGAAGGTACTGTAGTGTTGATGCCTCACAGCTTCCGGGTCTAGGGCTTGATCCGTCTCTGGCGCATGTCGAGTTTACATTTTTCACGGTGTCCACCTTGGTTTCCTTGGTGTATTCCAGTTTCCTTCCACTGCCCAAAAAAATGCTTGAAGGTTGATAGATTAATCTAAAAGGCATTAGGATAGAAAACAGAAAGTAATAAGCCTTGAAAATAGAAAATGCACAACAAAACAAATGAAAAGTAAATGGGTGGAAACAGGAGGCAATTTTGTGGCAGAACTCAGACAAATGAAATGGGATTTACATACTGTAAAAATAAATAAATAAATAAATAAATAAAACCCACTAACACCTAAATAGAAGACATTTTTACAGTTAGCTATGAAGAAATGATGAGATTAGATGCCTGGATTAAAGTGAAATTCAGTGATAGATCATGAATCCGTACCGACTAAGGAGATGATGCTGAAACGTTTGTCGGGTGTCAGTCTAATGAAACCCAATAAAATTCAGTTTCCCTACTTATTTACAATATGTTGCCGCATTTTTCTGCAAGTTATGACTTTAACATGAGTGAAATTTGGACACGTTTCATATTGCATTGACAGAAAATAAGTTTAGTGATGAAATCAGAGTTTAGGATGATAACGCTTCTTGCAACAGAGCAAAGAAGCACAGAATAAAGAGCGTTAAAGGTTCTCTTCAGAAAAGACATAACGGCTCAATGTCATGGCCAGCAAACTGTCCACGTCTCAATCCAATAATACAAAAGAAAAAACGTGCAAAAAAAAAAAACAACTAAATGTTAGAAACTAAAAAAAAATGTGTGACAAGACTATGCTACAAAGCTGACCTATCAACGGCTATTTTACAAAATTGGAACCATCTTCATGCAGAATCTTGTTTTTCATTAGTGAAAGAATTCAGAATGTCATAAAAGCAGTATTTTTTCAAAAAGTACAATTTTTTTCTCGATAATTCCATATTTCCATATTTTTTTCCTTAAACAGAGAGTAATTATAATTTTTTTTCCCTCTAAAGATCTGGAAAAAACATGCTATTAATTTAAATTATTTCGTAATTAGTAGTTTGAGATAGGCAGCACAGTGGCTTAATGGTTGGCACTGTCGCCTTGTACCACCTGAGTCAAGGGTTTGATTCCCGCCTAAGTCTCCTGGGATAGGCTCCAGGCCTCCGGTGACCCTACAGTATATACAGGATAAATCGGTATAGATGATGAGTGAGCGAATAGTTTGAGGTACATTTCATGAAGCCATGTCATATCTCATTTATTTATTTATTTCAAAAAATGGTTGAACACCCTCTAAGTAATTTCTGCCAGGAGTTGTAGCATATGTAAAATGCTTGAAATGACAGTGTGCTCTGCATACAATGCAGCCTTAACCAAGAGAAAGCAGTTACTGAAGGTTTGTGTATGGAGAGTCTGGTCTAGTCCACATTAACATGAGTAGGTCCGAAAATGCTGTTTTTATTTTTATTTTTTAGATACAAATATTATCAGTCAATTCCTCAGTCATAAGCTTCTGTGAATGCACACTGGATGTCTGTCCTGTGGCCTTTTAAGTTAGGTTTGGCATATTCATTCATGTTAAATATAACATCAACATAAAACTCACGTAGTTGCATTCTCCATCATGTCTTACAGTACACATGTCACTCCACCTGCCAATATCATGTACAGCATTACATTAAAAGCCAAAACACTATGTCCAATACTGTGTGGGTTTCCCTAGTGCCACCAGTGCAGTTATGGCTTCTCAGTGCTTGACTCCACAAGAACTCTGGGATTTTCCGTAGTGACTGGGACATTAGTTACAGACTGTTTGGGTGCTGTGGGTTGCAAGGCAGAATCTCCATGGATCAGACTTGTTTGTCCAGAGCATTCCATGGATGCTCAGTCAGATTGTCAGACCTCTTGCCATATGTGGTGTGGTGTGATGCACTGTGTGTTCTGATACCTTTCTATCATGGTCAGCATTGACATTTTTCCAGCAATTATTTGCTAGATTGGCTTTTCTGATGGATTGGACTGGACGGGTCCCCACAGGCAAAGATGAGCCTCGGATGTCCATGATCCTGTCACCAGTTTACTGGTATATAAATGATAATCAATATTATTCAATTCAACTCATGGTGGTGTTGGTCTTGTGGCTGCATGTACATAAGTCTTTTTTTTTTTAAGTTCTGCAGTTTACTGTATCCACACCACAACACAAAAGTGTGCAGTTGTAGTGCTCTAAATGAATGGTTACATGTCCAGCCATGCTACCGATTGGTGGACCAACAGGGTGGATTCTTTTAGAATTAGTGAAGGTAGTGTATCAAAATCGTCATGAGGGTTAATGTCATTGTTGCATACCACCCCAGACCAAATAAAAATACTGAGAATCTGAGAATCATTTATGATGTTGATATTGTTCCTTAGGCTACTGACGATGAACATTACTCTTTTGCTGACACTGTTCTCTGTAAAGATTAAGAATTAATCAGAATCACTACAAAGCACATTGCCACAAAGAAAAAACAAATGATCTGCAAAATGGTGATTGTAGACAATAAGCTCCAGGTGGTTGTAGCCAGTTGAATGGCATTTAAAGGAGGAAGGTACTGTACCTCTTCTTCTTCTACCTTTCTCTACCACCCAGTAAAATGCTTAGAATAGTCCAACTGGACCTACTGTATATAAACACTCTGGATGTAACTTCAACACTGGAGACTGTGCTGTGCATCTTCTCACTGGGAAACATTACAATTACATCTTACCTCCAGGTCCAGATACTAGGCTGATAGGTTTATTGCTAAACTATGACCTCTTTATTGAGATTGGTTTGATTTTGCCAAAGTGAACATTGGTCCTCAATACACTCGAAACACATGCATGCAATTTTTCTACTTAGCAAGATATACTGTAGTGTTGTCGAGTAAAAGGCTGTCTTTCAAAAAACATTTTTCTTTCCTTCCCTCCATAGTTGCAAGATGCCCAAGTCTCAAACTCCTTGTGAAAAGGGTCAATTAGATGCTTGTGCAAACATTGAATGACAATGTTGTTGCATACACTGTTAGAGAAGAACAAGAAAGACATGCTGCCATTTGACTCTGAAAAAACTGAAATGCTGTTTATGTCAGAAAATAATGGGCTCATACCTATTGTTTAACACCATTATGGTAACATTGACCCATGTCAACATTCTAGTACGCTGGGGTTCCTCTTAGGTGCGATACCCATAATTTCAGACATGTCGTTTAGTTTGAGCCCTTTACCCGAGACGTAGGTCTAGTCTGATGGTTAGTGGGACGGATCAACTGTCTCCTGCCTGGCCTGAATTGTTCCATCTTCACTACTAGTTGCATACACTGTTGAATGCCCTGCAGTGTCATTTTTGACATTAATAACCATGGGAAGGCATGCAGCTGTCAGTTTTGTCAATCATATGCCAACATACTGTGCCACAAAACATGAGTTTCTTAACCACATTGGTCAGTGAGTTGTTTGCTCTCAAATAGATCAGCTTTCACTTTGTTCTAGATGTTAATAGTGAAACGCGCCACTTTCTTGCGGGATGTGCCAATCCCTGGCTATAATCTTGCCATAAGTTAACATCCTCTTTCTAATTGTATCAGCCTTCTAGCATCTACCCGCTTCCAGAGCTTGTTCATCACTATGGTGTTGTCAAACGAGAACGAAGACCCTTTTAGGGTTACTAAAAAAGTTTTAGTACTTTGTAAGCACAGCACTTATTTCAGGGAAGTTGACATGCTGTCACTTGTGCATTGATTAAGATCCTTGTTCATCAGGACTTATGCAAAAATAAAAAATAAAAATCAACACTTTTCCTTAAAAATTTTTTTTTTTTAGATTTCTTGCATCACTAGCTGTCATTCTGTTATTTACCACCATACACAATTTCCCACGTGTCTTATTCAGGAACACAATCAGTTTTGGAATACTATATATATATATATATATATATATATATATATATATATATATATATAAAAGCTGTGTACCTCAACTCATGCTTTGTGAACTTGCAGAATTAGCAGATTAGCAAAAAAATTAATAAATAAATAAAAATAAAATAAATAAAAGGATTAGAGCACTATATTCAACATTCTAAATCAATTTCCTCAACTACTCAACAAGTTGAGAATGGGAAAGAGAACAAGTAGGACATAGCAGGGGCTGCCAAAAGGTGACGATTTTCCTATTAGTACTCAGCTTGTGACCACCAGCTCACGTGTAAAGCCTATTAAAAAAGGCCCTGCTATATCGTACCATTTTACTGTGGATAGAAAGCCATAAGGAAAGATTTCTTTGCAAATGTACCCATGTAAAATAATGATTAGAATTGCTTTAATGTAGTCGGCCCCAGGAAAAAAAGGATAGTGATTTATCTAACTTCTATGATGTTCATTTGAATTTTTAAAAAGATGGATTGTTGAGCTTCTTGAGGTACTAGACCTAAGGTCAAGATAAATTATGATATGTTTAAAGGCCCCTGCTATGTTACTCACAAGGAAACTGATATGATGGAAATGGCAATTCTAAAACTGCTGGCTATTCATTCTTGCCACTGTTAGCATTTGACCTCAATTACTGATTACCTGCACACAGTGACTTTTAATAAAAAACCTAACATCGAGAGCTAGAGTCCACTATTTAAAATTCATGGCCAAGCATTTCTTAACTTAACAAAATACATACAGACATTCAGACCAGGTTTAATTATTTATTTTATGATAGATTATTTACACACATTTTTTTTTCCAATGTCAAATATACACATCATCAAGCAATACTTTATTCACAGACCTGCGATTTTTTTTTTTAAACCCCCTTTTTTCACAGACAAATCGGTTGTCCAGAAATTAAAATGTTAATATCTTTTGGTACTTTCCTGTGCAAACCAAACAGAGTAAAATAAAAAGAGTAAGATGAGATGTGACTATATAATTTCCATGTGTCTGTGACTTCGTAACACCCACCGGGTTAGAATTAAGCCAGAGTATAGAAAAATAATATATTTAATTGGTTCTTCCACTAGACACATCATGTTAATGGTGACCTCTTTCTTTACATTTGTAACTTTTCACTCATCCACTGCTTATCTATAGGGTGGATAAGGGCACATAGTCTGTACTAATGCATATACATTTTCAGAGATTTTGAATAGCAGCTTTAATCATAATGCACAAGGCATTTAAACAACTTCCAGAACTCATGTTCTGCTATTTAGATAACAGGAGGATCCAAAACAAGATTAGTATTATATTATTATGCAGTATTATATTATTAAAATATTGGGAAGAAAAAATGCCCACTTTCCATTAATAGACTATAAATCTAAAATCAAATGACATTTCGGGCATATATGTATATAGGGATTTTTGGGTGCATATGCTGCATATGTCCCTGATGTCGAAATGACAACAGAATAACTTGCTGATGAAGAGTATCTATGTCCATGTTGTGTCTTGCTTACACTGTAAGTGTGACAGAGTAAAACACACTCTCTGCAGGTGTGATGATGAGCTGTTTTAATCCTGGGTGCACAATGTAACAGCACTGAGTGCAGCGCCAGTTTCTGAATCTGTTACAATCAGTGCTATGATCCTTCCACTTATAACATCATCCTCATGACATTTCTGTAAGCTCTGGGTCATACAAAGGAACAATACAAAAAAAAAAATCACTTTGAATCTTTCACTCTTCCAAATTTCTAACAGTCAAACAGACAAAATTCAACATAAAACAAGAAATAAATTTTTTGTTTAATTCAGCTTAACTGAGTTGGCTTTTTTCACAATATATACAAATAAAACTTGGAACAATAACTTCTCCTCAGCACCTTTGTAAAAACTCACTGTCCACCATGTTGACCATTTCTTATGGGATCCATATAACCTTAAGAAAGTAGAAGAGACACACAACACATAACAACATCCCATATGTCGGTCATCCTCTACACCATTTACTTTGGTGCTCTTCATCCAAAGTACGGTTGTTCACTCTGAAAATTGTAGTCTGGACACACCTTCTGCACAAGCTTGTAGTCGATGCTGAAAAAGGAGATGAAGATGCAGATGACTTTGAAGGGCTTGGCACAAAGCCAGGCGGCATTGGATTGGGTGTGTTCAGTGAAACAGGTCTGAGACGGGTCATACAGACACGGTTTGGGCTTCTTGGAGCGGTTGGTCTTCTCATACTCGACACGACAGTTGAAGGTCTTGATGTCTTTGGGATCTATGGTTGACTGGTGAGGCTGGTGAAACTGAATCTCTGGTTGATGCAGGGTGCTCTGCTGCTGGACTACCTCAAACTCCACTATCTTCGATGGTGGGACGATGCTGACAGTCACGTTGCCGAGGCTAGACGAGTTGTGGCGGAAGTAGACGGTGAATGTGCCATTGACGTGGTCCACGATCTTGCCTGTCACCAGCAGGTTGAACTTCACGGTCTTGACGTTGAAGTAGAAGTCGCCCCAGCCGAAGATCTTCTTGGTCTTCATGGCAGTTTTGAGGGGAGGTTTGCGCTTCGGGTGATAGCCTGTCTGATCCAGGAACTGTGACTGGTTCCTGGCCCAATCGTATGGGTTTGGTAAGCCAAAGGTGGGTGGTTTGGGTTTCATAGGTGTGTGGTCCATAGAGGAGAATATCCTGGAGGTCTGGAATGGGGGTTTAACTCCTCCACCTGCCCCAATGCCCCCTCCTCCAGCTCCACCATAAGGAAGAGGCTTCAGGACAGACCCTGCAGTGCCTAGCTCCAGGTAATCCAAAGATTTCCCAACCTGCTTTTCCAGGCCATGAACCTAAAAAAGACACAAAGGGTTGAAAAAAAGGTCAAACAGGCTCCTAATATGGAAAGATAAAGATAAAACTGGAAAACACTGTATTTCTTATACATGACCAAATCCAGAAATATTTTTTAAATGCAAATGGGTTTCGCATAAAATTCACAGATTGACAGATTCTGTCACCTTGATTTAATTTATTTGAAAGTATTTCAAAGAAAGTCCAATACTAAATACTACAGGTTAGGTGTTAGCTGCACAGCACAGACCAAGTGTATTGGACTTGCGGATTGATTTCTATATACTGATGCTATGTCAGGGCATAGTATTATTTTTTTGTTATTTGTACTATTTGAGATAGTCAGACTATGCCCCAGTAATAAGCCTCACTTTAAAGCAGCTTTTCTGGGAGTAAAAAAAGCAGCAGTGCCCTTATACTGGGCAATTTACACCTGACGGTTTCTTTGTCAAGGATAAAGGTCTTAAAGGTCATCGTCACATAATAGGACAATTTCTTCCTCATTTTAGTGTCCTGGATCTTCTTTACCCTCTACTGTCTCAACCAAAGCTGCTTCCCCTTTCAGTGTTACTTACACCTGCTTGACATCTTTAATTCTTTTTTCCCCCCTCAACATAGAAAACACTTACATCCTGTGATTTATTGGCAAAAATACTTCTGATATTCCTTTACCCTAATTTTTGTCAACCTTTAATTTCTCAGATGTCAGGTTGAGCATATTAAGTGTATTTAATTCCATGGATTAAATAATGATTTTACCATAATTATAATGGCATATATAAAAATAATGACATAATTATTAGTGCAGGTAATTAATGCTATTACTCAAGGTAGCTATAAACTGTATCTGCATCAAGCAGAGAAAACATATTGTCTTTTTAAGATATATATATATA
>JAAGKR010004636.1:0-58842 GCA_011419295.1 Clarias macrocephalus
CACACACACACACACACACACACACAGAGCAGGTAAACAATGTCTAAAATAATTAGAAGAGAAGTCACTGCTCCTGATAAAAGGAAGAGATGAAAGGTATCGTGAATTTGCTGTCACCATGTCAGTTCTAAGCAGAACGAAAAGTCCAAGGGATACAATAAACACGAGTTGTTCGAGTCAAACTGGGACTTTTTTTCTCCATGTAATCCTCGGCTACCTTAACGCACTTATCCCAGCGTTTCACTATAGTCCTTGGATACAATCAAGACAGAATTTTTCTCAGTACCCAGTACAATGATTAGATCATGTCTACAACCCTGGCCTCCCAGGAACTCCTTAAATGGCCCAACCCATGTGGAAACTTTTCATTTTCCAGAAATGCTATCACAAGTCCCGGTTTGACTTGAACGCCCCTCATAATTAACATACAACCGAGTCTGATGTAGTTGCCACAAATCAACAAACAATAAACACAATACAGATGCCAAGCAATATACAGTATATATATAAGGTTTTCTTATTCACTGGAGTGTCTTACAAGCTTTCCACTTTCATTATTTTATTTTAGTTTTTTACCTTTGCAACATATAAGTCAAAAGCCATCGAAAAACTATAACACACCTTGACTGCAAATAAAAAATAAAAAAAAGGAAACAGCATAAAAGATAAACACCACTTTAATATAAAAGATGCAACCTTACCCTTTAGGACCCTTCAGCTACAGACCAAAAGCATCAAGCATTCCCATAGCTGTTTGGCATCACGTCATCTGAATATTAAAATATTCACCTGCCAGCACCGGGCACTGCGGGCCTTATAAGACTTTCTGTTTCAGACGCAATCCCATTACATGCCATGAAATAACCCATTTTGTTATTTATTCTTTCCTTTTGAACGGATCGCCGATCTTAATAATGTATCTAAAAAAAGTCGGAAAATTAAATGTCGTGTTTTTTTTTCCAGTCAAGTGCTTTGTGAATATTCAGAAAAGGCAAAGAATATTATACTTACAAGGCGATGATTTTTGGTTATATATTACTATAATAACATTATTTAAAAAAAAATAAAAAATTCTTTGTGTGTGTAAAATGCTGTGCAGTCATCCATCACTTTAACAGGAACACCTGGGCACCTGTTTATTCATGCAGTCATCTAATCAGTCAAACATCTGGCAGCAGCACAAAGCATGCAATCACACAGACACACAGGTCAAGAGCTTCACGTCAAACATCAGAATGAAAGAGCTGTGATCATTGTAACCATGGAATAGATGGTGGTTCCAGACAGGCGCTTTTGAAACTGATGATTTCCAGGAATTCTCATAGAGTATAATTACTGTTCACAGCAAAGCATATTAGACTTTTTAAGACCTTAAAGTCAGAGGTGGAAAGTAACGAAATTACATTTACTCGCATTACTGTAATTGAGTAGTTTATTTTTTTATGTACTTCAACTTTTTAAAGTAGATTTTTAAAATCTGTAATTTTACTTTTACTTAAGTATGTTTTGTTTGACGTATTGTACTTCGCTACATTTGGAATCATATTTGCTACTGAGTAAAAATAAATGAATGAAAATGAAAAATAATGCAGTTAGGAAGAAAATCATTGCACCCCAGAAACCACTGCACTGATTGATTGATTGATTGATTGATTGATTGATTGATTGATTGATTGATTGATTGATTGGCGGGTTAAATGACCGTGCTAAATTCACAAGAACGATGGAGACGAACGAAACAGATGCCAGTGATTTAGACCCAGCTTCAAATTCTCAAATTCTTATGAAGCAAACCCCTGGCCATATTTAAGCAACCACTTTGATTTCAGGAACAAGAACGGCAACAGCTTTATTGTGCAAAGGTGTTTCTTTATTATATATTATTATATATATAATATTATATATTATATATATATTATATATTATTATATATGCAAAGTCACTTTAAGTATGTACACTTTACAGCATACTTGCACACCCCCTGGACATTCTATTCATATTCCATATTTTTCTATACTGTACACTTAGGTACACTCAGGCTTTCTTATATTTCTTATATTGTATATATATATATTTTTTTTCTTTCTATATTTACACTCAGGTTTTCTTATTTTCTTATATTTTTCTTATATTTTTCATATATTTTTACTTTTATTATATTTTTCTTATATTTTCTTATTGTATATTTGTATATCTTTACTGTACATATATTTTATTCTTAGTTAAATCTATTTCTACTTTATTATATTCATTTCGTGTAAATAGTCTTTAATAGTCTTTTTATTCTAAGGTCACGGGGAGTCGCCTAAGCATTTCACTGCATATCGTACTGTGTATGACGGTGTATGTGACAAATAAAATTTGAATTTCTAATAAAAAACAACTAGTTTGAGATTTACTGTATATCTGCTTGTCTTTTTTGAACGAACTTGGATCCCACATCCCACCCACGCTGGTAAAAAAAAAAAAAAAAAAAGTAACTCTGTAACTTTTACTCTGAGTAAATTTTTTTATGAGCTACTTTTTATTTTTACTTGAGTAGATTTTTATAATGGTAACTTTACTTGTACTTTGGTAAAATTTCACTGGAGTAACAGTACTTTTACTTGAGTACAAAATTTTATTACTCTTTCCACCTCTGCTTAAGGTGGATGAAGCTGAAGATGATGTCGGGTTCCACTACTCAACACACAAGAACACCAAAACTGGGAAAATTATTCATCTGTTGCTTTCTAGTCCTCAACCGAACAGTTTTTCTTACTATTCTGATGCATGACGTTACTAAAGCGTGATCAGTATGATCATGATCATGGGCTTTTGCATTGTACTGGAAAGACATTTTAAATGGTAGGTTTTAAAAATTTGCCTTTATTTACTAGTACATGATACAAGATGGTACATGGTACAAGATATAAACCGGCTAAATAGCCATGACTCAAAAGTCGGTCTTACTAAAAACATCCTTACACATTGACGTGTTCATGATAAAAACCAATCGCTCCAGGTTTGGTACCCCTTCATACCATAAGGAAACTGAAGAAAACTTTCAGCCACTAGATAAATGTTCTTGGAACGATATTTAATATGCAGTATTTAATAACTGCAAGGACAAAATGTGTATATGTGTGTGTGAGTGTGTAAGTCAGTTTCATCATACCTACAGTAAAGTCACCCTCAACCTGTCAGCCATTTTGAATCGAGGCATCTGCTTTATTTGTACGGTTCCTTACCCCGTCTGTTCCATCACCGTTTGACCTCGAGTGTCGTAAAAAGTTAATAGTTGCTAGAGAGAGAATGGAAATTAAATGAAAACTTGTTTTCTTGCCTATCAAGTCATGTGACGCTTTCAAAAAGACTTGTCCTTGCTTGCAATATGAGCTCCGGCGAAATTTTCCACCAGCACCAAATTGTACTCACGTTTGGCCAGTGGCCGGATGTTAATTTCAATTCCTGCATATTACAGTAAAAATTATCGCAAACATTTGCGGTAATATAATGTAATCGCAACATCGTATAACGATCGTAACAGAGACACAAATGCCATGACAGATCTCCATAATCCTTAATCAGACATTTTGCATGCCCAGAACGGCATCAACCGCAACAACTACACTACACAGCCTCAGTACACACCAGAGTGTGCGCGGTTTCCAAAACAAACGTGGTGACGAGGAAGAAAGCAAAAAAATCCATATCTTCTCTTTCTTCTCAAGACCGCCACCTGAGGCCTTCATCCCAACCCATTTGGCGCTACACAAAGGCAGAGTCCCACTATAGCGCAAATATACAGTACATCCGTCCCATTTTGAATAATCATCTCTAATGATATTTCCCCTCTAGTCCTATACGGCAAAGCAGAAGGCAATGACAGTCTGCGCACTTCAGCTCCAGAGGAAAAATGAGATGCATCTCTATGCATTTGCCAAAAAGCATTGAGTAGAGGAACAGAAAAAAAAAAAAAGTTTTCAATAATCTTTGAAAAAGCTCTCTTAGGAACACGCAGGCCTCCGTGGGTGGCATTTGCTCAGCTCACCTGCCAAACAAAACGACCTTTCCAAGCCGTTGTTCCTTTTTAACTTTGCATTTAGCTCAAGCCGCGGTGCATTATTCATTCGCAAAGAGGGTCACGGCGCTTCGAAAGGATGCAAGCGATCTTTCCATAATGCTGCCATTCCATTATAGATGAGTTTTATGGTGTTTTTTTTTTTTTTTTTTTTTTTTTTTGCCATAAGAACAGTTTCCTCAATCTGGTCTAAATAATTTAAATAGATCTAAAGTGGTGAAAAGTACGGTATGGATAAAAAACCTCACTGTGTCATAAGAAGCTTTATATCCCCATAGAATGTTCATATATCTACACTATACTGTATATTGTTACTTTCTGAATTTGTCAGAAATCTGGCTCTATAGGCATTCTATATTTTTCAATTCATTTCAGACCCTTGAAACTGACAAGAGAAGATGGAATAGAATTGGACCTCCTCTGGGTTTTTCTTTTTCTTCAGCAGTCTAAAGAAGGAAATCATCTCTTCTTGAAACAACATCAGTTCTGCTCCACTGAGAAATGTTCTTGCATTCCAGATATACAGTAGACAAGTGCCACAAAGTCAAAGGCTATACTGTACATTTGAGCAACCGGGGGTCCGGGTTCGAGTCCTGCATCCTCGTAGGTTGTGTGCATTTCTCCCTATACTCAGGATTTCCTCAGGGTATTTATTTGTTTCCTCCCACAGTCCAAAAACGTGCACATTAGCATTCTAATTGGCGTTCCCAAGTCGCCTGTAGTGTGTGAAAGAACAGGTGAATATTGCCCGGAGGTCATAAAAACCATGGGAATAAATATAGTACAATGGTCAGCATCGGCCTCCACAGTGCCAAAGTTGGACTGCAGGGGTTCCTAGATGGATGGATGTTAACATTATGACTGATTGGTTTAATCTATCTACCTTCATATATTCTATAATATAATTCCTGCAAAACTGAATCCCAGATCTGATGTGCACCAGACTCTCTTTCTGACCTTTTTCTGGCATGCTTTCTTAAAATCCCCTAATACTTCACATCCTATTTCAACTCCACAATTATTGTAAATCAGTCCGAATATTTAGATAAAGTTACATCCCTACACCTCGGGACTGTGTTCGTGGAGGTTGCATGTTCTCCCACTGAGCTCGGTGGGGGTTTTTCTGGGTACTTGGGTTTCCTCTCACAATCCAAAGACATGCAGATTAGGCTAATTGTGTTCTGAAATTGCTCATATGTGAATGAGTGTGTGTGTGTGTGCCCTGAGATGAATTGGCACCCTGTCCAGGATGTACCCCACCTTGTGCCCGAAGTCTCCCGGGATAGGCTCCAGGCTTCCTGTGACCCTGTACAATATAAACAGTTTAGAAATTTAATGAATGAATGAATGAATGAATGAATGAATGAATGAATTACATTCCTATTCGATTTCCTTCGCACAGGTTCTCCGACATTTGGTCAAAGGTGCAAGAAAGTTACAAATAAAATCATCTTGCACTAGGAGTTCTGCATCCTGTTTTACACATGCATCAAAGACCAGGTTTTATACTGCATGCTTAACATGATGGCTGCATTTACAGTATGGATCTAGAGAGGCTCAAATCTTACTGTTTTTTTTTTTACAATTCTCAGCACACCTTATTTAACTAATCAGCTACATAAGAGCCTTTTATGAATTTAAGTGGGTATGGAAGAGCAGAGGGAAACAGAAAAGAAAGGTGCAGGGCTGTGGGTCTTCCAGGACCAGAGCTGAAAACCATTGATGTAGAACTTAGAAATAGAGATGGAGGAAATTCACGGTTGAGGAAGAAGTATTGGGCCAAGAAAACAACTAGAACTGCAGCAATTGTTAGAAAACAAGCAAACCGCCAAAACACCTCAAATAAAGCAAATGCACGTTATTTTTCAGCTTCTTCTCTGGATATGAATCATATCACCTCAATATTTAATATCAGATGCACATTTTGTACCGCTTTCATTAATCCACCTTTATGTTTATTGCATCCAAACTGTAGAAACCTATTGCATTTGATAAATGAAGGTCTACCCATATCAGAGCACTACACAATGCTAAGCCATTAAATGCTAACAGCCATTTAACCAAAAAACCAAAAAACAGATTGACTTTCTAACTGCGTCTTGACCTTCATACAGTACATTACAACACATTTCACCAGCCAATCACATCCAAACATTAACATCTTGTTAATGCCCCTGTAGCCTATTAGCAATCATTAGCATCAGCATAACGTCGCAAAACAAGCATTAATATCTAAAATGGTAAAATTCTTGTTGCAAAGTGACACTGCAGAGCTTTTGAAGACGGCTCGTGTTTGTGCGAGTGTCTGAGCATCAGGGGTTAAAAGAACTTAGAAGATGACACTGCAGAGTGCACTGTGCATGCAAGTAATGGGGGTTCATAGAAGCTGGCGTGGAGCCCACGACCCAGTGCGGCAGAACAGAGTGTCCCAGCAAACAGAGAGAGAGAGAGAGAGAGAGAGAGAGAGAGAGAGAGAGAGAGAGAGAGAAATCCTATATACAACACAGGTCTCAGGCTGGAGGAAATTATCCTATTGATAAGGCTGCAATTGGAACCCAAGCTCCAAAAATTTATTTTATTTTATTTTTTTAAGAGAAAGCTACCATGCTTTTTTTTTTTTTTTTTTTTAATATTCAGTGATACTAATCTGTTTATTTTGTACATTATGAACATTGTATGATTGCGTATTGTTGCTGAACAGACTGCTCAGGGGTAAGAAATTCAATTGTATTCATTTTAACATGCAAAGGCCATTTTCCATGACGAAACAGATGTAACTGGCAGATTTGTGAGCAGGAAATTTAACATCCTTGTTTTGTAAATGGATAATAGACAAACTATTTTGTGGTGTAAAAACCAGTAATACATCAATCACACCTACTTAGTCCACAAATTTAAGCACATTTAATATGGAACTGTTAAGCAAATTATCATACAACGAGTAACTGACCAAGAGAAAGCGGGAAGAGGAAAACCATGGAATCAGATACCATAACTACGACATTTAAGCTAACATTTTAATCGTTATTCATCTATCCATCCATCAACCCAGCCATCCAACCATGCATCAATCCATCCATCCATTCATCCATCCATCCATCCAGACATACATACATTACATCTATCCACTAATTTTATAATCCATTCCTCCATCTAGCCGGCCAGGCAGCCATCCACCAACCCATCCAACCATCCTTCCATCCACCCATCTATACATCCATCCATACATACATATATACAGTCACCCACCCACCCAACCAACCACCCATCCATTTCTTCATCTAACTATTGATCCTCAATCCATCAATCTATTCACCCACCCATCCATCCATCCTTTTTATAAGCTTTTCCTCCATCCATCCAACCATCTATACATCCATCTATCCATACACATATACAGCCACCCACCCACCCATCCATTTTTTCATCTAACCATTGATCATCAATCCATTTACCCATTCATCCATCCTTACATACATACATTTAATTATCCATTCCTACATGCATCCATCCATCTACTGTAACTATTTATCTATCCATCCATCCATTTATCTTCAGTAACTCATCAATCATGGTGGAAAATTCCATCCAAACTGAGCTTGGGATTGATTCGAGGAATTCTCACTATTACCCTGTTACACCATGACACCTCACCCAAAACATAAAAAAAATGTTTAGTTGTATTTCTAAATCTAAATGATATTTTAACTCATACTCTATTTGCAAGGAATTCACAAGACAATGTGCTTAAAAAACTATAACCGAATAAATACAAAAGGTTAATGTGAATGGAACGGTGACATAATTTGATATGACATTACATGAACTCACAAAATATGACAATTCCTGGATTACTTGTGAGATCTGTTTACTTTATTCTTTAATATGTTGTGCTTCTTGTCCAGATCTACCAGTACGAGGTTAAAGTCTTGATGTTTTTTTTCCCCTCAGATTAAGAATATTGTCAAAGAAGCTGTTAATATGAGTTGACAGATGGTTTGACAGAAGGCCAACCACAGAAAGGTTCCCCTTGAAATATCTGATTCCCACCAGGCAAATATTATTTACTAAGAGAGGTATAATGTTAAATAACTCACTTAAATGTCAGTTATCCTTCAAAATATCGTGTACTGGAAACAGAATGAGAAAACGCAGTTACAGGCCTGCTGCGAGAATAGAGCTTCCAAATTTAGAACACATCACAGATGCAAACTGGAAAAGGAAAGCATAAGAGTAAAAAAATACACTCTATTTAAAGTCATAACATAATGATGTGTCACTGCTGTCATTTCATTTCCTCCAGTCACAACATGGCAAAGTCTGTTCGAAAAGCCCTGGGTGAAGTGCAACTGTGTGTAAAGAGGAGTGAGGAAATCACACTCACACACACACACACACACACACACACACACACACACACACACACACACACACACACACACACACACACACACATCTATATATATCTATATATCTATATCTATACACACACACAATATATATAGTAAAGAGCTATTAAAGAGCATAGAAAGAAAGAAAGAATGAAAGAAAGAAAAAAATTGGGAAAGAAAGAATTTAGAAAAGCAAGGAAGTATTAAACAAAGAAAGAATAAGAAAGAAAGAAAGAATTTAGGAAAGTAGGGAAGTAATAAGAATATAACAGAAAGTAAGAAAGAAAGAGAGAAAAAAAAAGAAAGAAGAGTGTATAGAACAAGGAAGAAAGAAATAGCAAGAAAAAAGAAAGAAAGAAAGAAAGAAAGAAAGAAAGAAAGAGGGAAATAAATATAAATATGAAAAATAAGCAATATCACCAAAAAGTTAAAAGTTGAGAAAGAAAGAAAGAATTTAGAAAAGTAGGGAAGTAATAAAGAATAAGAAAGAAAGAAAGAAAGAAAGAAAGAAAGAAAGACATTAGAAAAACCTTGATCAAATAAACAAGTGAAAACAACAGCAGGTAGTTTTACGTGACCTGATCAGTAAAGCTGTACGGAGACAGTGTGAGGGACAGGTTGTGTTTGTAGGCTTTTTCCATGAATAAAAATCCCTGAAGGACGTTGATGTGTGAAGGGAAAGAGCGAGCCTATTATCTTTCTCCAGTCAAATAAAAGGGCAGAATTTCAATGAGAAAAGTAGATCATTTTCCAATACAAAGCGTGTCAGCTCACACTAATGAGCAAACAATAAATATCAACGTGAACAAAAAGCGAACAAAACAACACTACTATAATCTAACAGACTAATTATACTCGGTTTAACTGAATGCGTTTGAGAGGTTCGAATGACTAGTAATGGGAGAGTCTAGAGCTGTATTTTATTCACATACTCGGCCGTCTTTGCTTTAACTGTCCACTTGTGAGATTGTAATCACCGAAGGTTACTCAGCTCTACACAGCTGTCTCAGAGCCCTCGATCTCCAACAGACGTGGAGAGGTGACTCCAATGTGAGCAAATTGATCTGTTTATGTGATCAGGCTAGAGGGGGAAAAGACCTAAATATAATCAGGTAGACTGAGGACAGAATTGTGTGTTACTTATTAAATAACGTTTGTGAGTCTGAGATTTATGAAACACAATGCACAATCGACTGGACAACTATTCTCTTAGCATTGCAAGGGATTTGCACAATCCATAAAGCTGTGTGTTTGACTGCAATTAAAAAGTTATGGCACTATTAAACTGTACAGTCTGAAATTATCATCTGTAATAATGGAAGTATTTTCCATTTGAGTATTGTGGTCTTCATCAGTCATGATCATCAATCTGTCAAAAAGAAAAAGGACTACTTCACACTACGGCATCTAGATACAATGAGATGTTCAAGTCAAACAGGGACTTTTGATTGCCAGAACACAGTTATGAGAGTAAAAACTTTCTTTGATTTATATATATATATATATATATATGATCCCCTGGTACACTAATGCACTTATCCCAGTGTTTCATTAGTTCATAGATATCATCAGGGTAAAACGTTTTCTCATCCTGAGTCATGATCGGACTGCCTGCTTCATATCTGAAACCCTGGCCTCCCAAGAACTCCTTTAATTGCCCAAACATATAGAAATGGCTTAGATCGAGATCTGGACTGTGGCAATAATTCCTATCAGGGTTCCTGCAATGTGAAAGTGGTGTTTGAGAATGATTGTGTGTATAGTTTCCACAAACAGATGCATTTTCTCTGCAAATTGGTGATAAGTTAAATTAAGATAGAAAATTAAGGATAAGTTTGTTCTACTTGCTGGAGGTTCACTGTAACGAATGCACATACACACACTCAAAAAAAAATCCCAGTTTGACTTGAACACCCCTAGTACTATACTTGCCGATCAACCGAGCTCATCATGACTTTCTTATACATTACTGTAGATTTATTCCGCAGCCAACCCACTAACCAGTAAGTGAATCATCCAAAACTCCCATAAATCCCATCAGAGATTACCAAGGCTCAGATCAAATCAAGGAAGCTGTGTAACTTCAAATGATGTAGAGAGCAGTTCAATTGTGTAGCACTGTTGTCTGCAGCAAATTGTTCAAAGCTGAAGCTTTCTACCAGTGTTTCTGACAATGCATCTTAATGCAAATAATAATAATACAAGAATACCATACCGGCTTACTCTGTAAAAAAAAAAAAAAAAATATATATATATATATATATATATATATATATATATATATATATATGCAATATAGTACAAAAAGTATAAACCTGTCCAAAGCTGTTTCCTTTCCTAACTTTTTTTTTGTTCGCATTACAAATGAATAAATTCATGGTTATGCAACTTAATCCTTCTAGAAATCTCAAATGCCCCAACAAAAACACGTGCTTACTGTACATCTCACCTTACTTTCCAGACCCAGTAGTGAAAACACTAAACACTCACCCTGACAGTTTAGCCATCTTTGAAAATCCGAACACGTCCATACAGCCGACTGGACAATCCTGCCCGTGGTTCGGGTACTACAAATCCAAGCTCTGATTCCTTATTGCCTTCTTGACTGCAAATCCCCAAATCGCTCAACTCTCCATCACACCTGACGCTCTGATTCCGAATCGGGCGTAAACGAGACTCCCAGCAGCCTCTGTCCAGGGCTGGACTTGACCACCGAAGGGATCAGATCCAGCACTCATGGATTGGAGCAGGAATGGATGACCCAATCCGACATTGCATCCGCGAGAGTTTTATGCCGTGCAAGTCTAACCAGTCCTCTTCTGGTTCAGGTGGAATAACCAGCGTTTGCACTCTCTCCATCTCTCTCCATCGCGCTCTCCTGCAAGCTGTGGGTAGAAGTGCCTGAGCAAAGCAGCAGTGACAGCAGCTTTGAATGAAAAGCACCAGAGATGGAGAGAGAGAGCAAGAGAGAGAGAGAGAGAGAGAGGGAGGGAGTCGGAGTAGGTAGGGGGAGGGGTCTAGGAGAGGAATGAAAAGAGAAAGAGGAGGATGGATGATGATAAACACTACCCCTGGCACATGAGCTGATGAAAACGCACACTCCTTCTTTCCAGTGAGTCCTTCACCCCAGACTCCAGTGGGATGTAGGAAAAGAGAGGGAGGGTGCGTTGGAGTGTGGTGAAGAGAAAAGAGAGAGAGAGAGAGAGAGAGAGAGAGAGAGAGAGAGAGAGGGAGAGAAACAGATTGCTGACTCTGCAGTAGAGTGTCAGACTGCTGATGGCAGGAGAGCAAGACCCTGTATTCTACAGAAGGTACACACACACACACACACAAAGACGCGCACACACACATTTGAATTCTTGTGCTGTACATGTCAAGGTAGAGGTTATCGTAGTGTTAAAAGGAAGATTTGACATCTACATAAGCCTCTCTTGACAGCTGAGATCATTCTGTATAAACAGTTATAAAGACTCATTCCTGCTGTCTTCAATTCTGATGTTGAAATAGCACTCGAGTGAGGTCGAACATAAGGGCGATGATGTCACATGACAAACGTTGACGCCGTCCATGATTACATTTAGGATCGGGGAAATGATCAACTCAATTATTATTGGCAACTAAATGAAAATCAAGGAAAATGAACCGACCTCTGACCGTCGTGCATCGCCACTGTCATCAGCCTTCGTAGAAAAAAACAAAACAAGAATTTTAGTGCAAGAGTAAATATAGACATATTGTATGTCTGTTCTTGTTGTCGAATTGTTTTCCGCAGCTAAAACCCTTCAACGGGTTACACTGTTTATATATCAACATCGCCACTGATTCTCTTGAGATAAGAAGATGCTACAGATCATGTCTTTTCACTTTTCTTATGTCACATTGTACTAGAAATAACTGCAGCTACAAAGTCAGTTGACATTACATAAGGAAAAAAAAAAACAGGGAGATGTCAAAGCACAGCCCCTACTGTATGTCAACAAAAATACGATTTGACACATCGTGTTTTACCAACTTGATATATAAAACATTACAAAAAAGCAGTATAATGTCTCCATGTCTGCTGACACTTATTTAAATGAACTTTTATTAAACTTTATAAAGGGTTCTGTCAGTTGTGGTGGAAGCAGTTGCTTAGTGCAATCATAAGAATGCAGGATTTGGCAATTAGGGATGGGTGAGCCGAGCTTTGCAGAGGTCTAATTGGTGGGTTGCAGTATGATTGGGCTGTGATTGTTACGCGGTTGGTGTATAATTGGAGTATAAATAAGGTATAATTACTTGGTAGCTCAGTGGTTAGGGCATTGGACTATGATTCGGAAGATCCCAGGTTGCCACTGTTGGGCCCTTGAGCAAGGCCCTTAACCCTCAACTGCTCAGATGGATAATGAGATAAAAATGTAAGTCGCTCTGGATAAGGGTGTCTGCTGAATGCCTAGATCTAGATGTATTATTGATATACGATTGAGTTATAAATGGGGGAATGATTGAGGTATGAAAATGGGGTATTATTGTAGGCATAATTGGGTTGAAATTATCAATTGAGGCATGACTGAGGTTTGAGTGAGTTATGATTGAGGAATAATTGGATATAATTGAGTTATTTCAGTGGTGTTATTGAGTTATGATTGGAGTACAATCAGTGTATGATTGCATTATGCTTAGGGTGAGATTGGGGAAATAATTGGGGTATGACTGGGAATAATGGAGGTATGACTGAGCTCTGACAGGGATGCATTTCAAGGTATAATTGGAGTATGATTAGGGTGTAATTGGGTTATAACTGAGGTATAAGTGGAGTACGGTTGAGTCCAGATTGGGCTGTAATTCAGGTTATAATCGGAGAAGATGGGGAAGGTCGACTAAGGTATAATTATGTTATTATTGGGGCGTGATTGGGTCATAACTGGGGTATACCTGGGTTATGATGAAGCCAGATTGGGTTGTGATTGAGTTTATAATTGGAATATGTCTAACTGGGGTATAACTGAATTATTACTGGTGTATAATTGCAATATAGTTCCATTATGATTGAGGTGTGATTGGAGGAATAATTGAGATATTATTGTGGTGTAATGAGGTACAGTTGGGGTATAACTGGGACATAACTGAGTTATACTCGGGTATAATTTTGTTTTAATTGGGGTGTTACTAAGGTGTGATTGGGTTGTATAGTTGGAGTAGGACTGAGCTTTGTTTTGACTGTGATTGGGGGTATAATTAGAGTATGAGTAGAGTGTGATTGGGGTATGATGACTGATAAAATTGGTCTGTTATTGGGGTATAATGGGCATGACCAGATGTTTGATAGGGGATGTTTAAATTATGACTTGGGGAATGATTTTTGTATTGTGGGGGTGTAATTGGGATGTAATATGGTTCTGATGATTGATTTACTATGGAATATGATAGGGTTGTGACTGTTATAACAGGGGTCTGCTTGGTAGTTGAATGTGTATGAAAAGTATATCATTGCCATGAATGGACAAGGGGACCCAAGTAGGTTGTCAATTGATGTATAATCATCAATTATTCAAAAAGAGCCCTGGTTGTCCTGAATAGTGTTTAAATATCAGGTAACCTTCTTTGACCAGAATTATCATTCTGTTGGTTGCTGTGAGCTAATACACAACTACCATGTACGGGGAGACATTTGCTCTCTTAATGATCTTTAGATGATTGGGAACAAAATAGGTATTTGGATAATTATTCAGCCTAGAACAAGATTAATTGGTCCTGAGGAGGTCTCAGACCCAACTGAGGGATTGTGGTTAATTGTGTGATACAAAATCAGATTGTCGATAAAACTTAATTCTCTCCTAGAGGATAAATCTTACAGATAAAAAAAAAAAAAAAAGTTGAGCTTGTAGCTGAAATATTGCTGCTATCACTACATACTGCTTTCATGCCACTGGAAGATACACAGGGACCGCCTACCAATGTGACAGAACCAATCAGGAATCCCAACATCAAATGTTTTTTGGATCTCAAATTCCTACTTGGAATTTCTACTTGGAACCTTCTGTGATAGGCAAATACTCTACTTTGAACTTATACATAACGCCTTTATGAATTTCCTTTGAGAATCTCAAGCAGGGGAAGCACCACATTGCTGTAAACATACATAATAATCAATATATAAAGTAAATAAAATTTGAAAATTACACTATGTTGAATTAATGAGACTATTATTATGTCCACAACGTTCATATGGATTATTCCATCACCCCATCATCACTATAGTTTGAAATCACCAACCAGTCCAGTCTCTGCGTATTAATACAGTCTATGCAATAAGTTCAAGACGTTGGATTTTTTTTTGGTTGTTAGGCATATCTCAAAGTCCCCCTTTGGTGTTCATCACAAATTAATTAAATGTATTAATTCTTGAATCTTCCTCCACCAATCTTATTCCACTATAAAACGAATCTACTAATGTAACGTATGTAATATATAAACAGAAGTAAGCGGATACCTACAGGATAATTCACACCATTACGTGGTTGCCACAAGTTCTGTGATTTGCCATCAGTGAAAGTAACAGGTCTAACTTGAACTCACTCCTGTGCACAAAACGGCACATTAAGACATGTTTTGATGATTTCAAAGAACTCGCACAAAGCCTCAACCTTGAGATGAATTAGAACTCTCGATGCACAATTGTCCGACGTCAGTGTCTGACATCACTAATGCTCTTGTGGCTGAATTGGCAAATCCAGAGCCATGTTGAAAGAATTCTTTGAAATGAAAAAAAAAAAAAAAAAAAAAACACAGCAAAGGGAATCTCAATAAAAATGGGAGCCACTTTGAAAAGCACATCTGTTCAGCATCTGCATACATTTGGTCCATCTGGTCGATACATTTAGCGCATTACACTAATATTTGGGATCAAGGACTTGTATAAGAATCATGATAAAAACAATGTGACATTGTGAGCTATACTATGATATTGTGTGGTATTTCAAAGAAACTGCAGGCAGGAAGTGATATCGGGCCAGTAATATATTCCTTTTTCAGCTCCCCCAAAAAACAACAAAGACATGCCTGACTACATAGCTGTGCAGGATAGAGGATAGAAGAACCTTCCTAAGGAGATATTATGCAAGGAGTTTAAAAAAAAAGTCATACTCTAGGTCTCCATTTGGCACGTAGGCTCTATACGGTTGAAAGGAGCCCATGCTCACTATTCTTATTGCGACTGATAATTTTCAGTGTGCCCATGAATCAAAGAGAAGGTAAAAGCAGGGAGGAGGCAGAAAAATGCAAGCCATTCTCAGTTAAAATGGAAACCTTTTATATGAAAAAGACGCCGAGCTTTCATCTAGGGATGACACTTTCTTGTACGCCACAGATAGTTGTTTTCCTGCCGGTTCAGGGCCACTGGCTGTCTGAGTGTGCACCTGCTGTTGGTAGTACTATAACAGGGGGGTCTTGGGAAGGGAAAAAAAGAGAAATTGATCTATTCACAAGAACATCATTCCCGAGTTAAATTTTAAACATTTGCTTTGTCTGAAGAACCCACAAATCCAGCACGATTAGCAATTTCCATTTCGAAGCACCACTAATGAAGACTAATAAAAATGTTCCATCGTTTACACTATGTATTCACGCTACCACTCTCAGTTCAGCTCTTCATGGTATACAGTATCAGGATGAAGAGAAGGATAAGTTTCACAGTAGGTTTAAGGTCACTGAAAGCAGTATATTTAAGGTCACTGTAGATTGCGTCGGAGACGGGCACATTAGCATGTAGTTTGGTATTCTCCTCTGCGCAGTGATGCACTGAGCAGTTTCAAGGTTGAACGGGTAGACTTACACAGGAGGCCTAATCGCACACCATAAAATAAATCCTATCAACAACTCCCAAATCGGTAATGAGATTTTTATTTGAATTCTGGCCGCTCGCTAGGTAATATCTTTACTCTGGTGTCTGTGCTATACTGTAATTAGGCATTCTTTGACAATTATACTAATATGGTTGTTATTGACTGAACCAAAAGAAGTTTTTTTTTTTTTTGGTACCCAGTACAGGCCAAAAGTTTGGACCCACCTTCTCATTCAAAGAGGTTGAATTTGTATTATGGCAAGAAAAAAAGCAGCTAAGTGAAGGAAAAAAAACGAGTGGCCATCATTACTTTAAGAAATGAAGGTCAGTCAATCGGAAAAATTGGGAAAACTTTGAAAGTGTCCCCAAGTGCAGTCACAAAAACCATCAAGCGCTACAAAGAAACTGGCTCACATGCGGAACCGCCCCAGGAAAGGAAGACAGAAAGTCACCTCTGGTGCGGAGATAAGTTCATCCGAGTCACCAGCCTCAGAAATCGCAGGTTAACAGCAGCTCAGATCAGAGAGCAGGTCAATGCCACACAGAGTTCTAGCAGCAGACACGTCTCTAGAACAACTGTTAAGAGGAGACTGTGTGAATCAGGCCTTCATGGTAGAAGATCTGCTAGGAAACCACTGCTAAGGACAGGCAACAAGCAGAAGAGACGCGTTTGGGCTAAAGAACACAAGAAAGAACACAATGAAGAAAACTTGCTGCATGAGAAGGTGTGTCCAAACTTTTGGTCTGTACTGTACGTTTGTAGTCACAGCTGGCACGGTGGCTCAGTGGTTAGCACTGTCGCCTTGCACCTCTGTGGTCCGGGTTCGATTCCCATCTCGGGTCTGTATAGATGACGATAGTGAGTGACCCCACTTTATCGGGTATACTTTGAGCGTTTATAGTTATTGTTGGGATTGTCAGTGGAAAGAAGCCCTCATAGGACCACTGATGACCAGAATGAGGTAATATAAATGTCTAGCAGTCAAATTGATATTATTTATAAAACTTCAAAATGGTGCACTAAAAAGATTTTAGTCTGGTGTAGCTTTTACATAGTGATAATTTATAGTTAAATCTCACTCACTCACTCATCGTCTATACCACTTAATCCTGTATTCAGGGTTGCGGGGTGCCTGGAGCCTATCCCAGGAGGCTTAGAGCATGAGGCAGGGTACACCCTGGACGGGTATAGTTAAATCTATTTCACTAAAAGAAATTACATTTTTAGTGTACCTAGGTCTAAATAGATATTTTTTTACAATTATTTACCACTATTAATTTTTTTTGTGGCATTGGTGAGTCAGTGGAGTGTTTCTTTCCTGCCATGCAGAAGGCCCAGGTTCGATTCCCATCCAATGCAGAAACACCAACCACTGGATGCAGTGCCGGTCCCAAGCCCGGATAAAATAGGAGGGTTACATCCGGCGTGCAGATTGGATGGTCCACTGTAACGACCCCTCAATGAGAGCAACCTAAAGACTAACAACAAATTTGCCATTGTTTTTGTCTGTTCAACTTACATATTTTATTTAAATCTGCATTCTGCCCTTGATTGAATCATTTTTAGGTGTGTTGATCTCATAGTATAATCTCTGTTCGTTCCTTTCCATATTAACGATTATGACCATTAATAAATAAGATAAGAACTATAAAGTTCTACCTAAAACAACACATGGACTACAGTTACTAATTGTCTACTGATCCACCCATGCGATAGTGTAATGCTATTTATGGACGATGCAGGATACATAATATACCTCACCACCTTCCCTCAGCTGTCTGTGTTTCAATCCAACAAATAAGACACCTTCCTTTACATATCCCTCTTGGCACCGCAACAACTAAATCATACATTTGCATTTCGCACATCACAAATCCGAGCTGCAATTTTCTCTGGCAGAATGCCTAATCCCCTAGATGACACAGACTTTACTCCACCGAGAATCAACTAACTCAGGTTAATACAACACAAGTGCTGGGGGACATATTTTTGACAAGACAGCTCAAACTTAATTATACGGTACTATTATTGTCTTCACTTTGACTGTGCGCGCATTTGTCTGATGTTTAAAAAAAAAAAAAAAAAAAACGCTAAAAGTGGAACTGAATATAAATAATATATTATATTATATAATAACTCGTCTAATGACAAGAAAAAATCTGGTAACACTTTCTATCAATCCAGTATTCCTAACTTACAGAATAGGTTGTAATGCTCAGCACAGCATTTTATGAAAAGCACTATAAGCTGTTTGTATATAACCATATATTTCCTCAGCTTCACCTAGCTTGTATAATGCTTCATAACTTATTCTATATTGAAATTAAATTGCATTTACATTACCGCCGGGAAGAACCCAGCTTAAAAGTGATTATCAAACCAGGACTTTTGATTGTGCAGAATAAAAGAACACGGTTATGAGAGTAAAAACTGTCTTTATTTTTTTTTTTTCTAGATAATCTCTTACTGCACTAATGCACTTACAGTATCTCAGCATTTCACTCGTGCCATTAAGGTAGAACGTTTTCATGGCTCAGTACACCACAGCCATGATCAGAATGCCTGCATCAAGTCACATGCACTGGCCTCCCAGGAACCCCTTTTATTGAAAACGAAAATGCTTTTGGTGTTCAAACCAGGCTGTTTTTCATGAGAACATTTCACTCACTGAATGTTCACAGTATTGACCTTGGTCGGGGTCATCATGCACGAACATACGGCCTCCTTTAAAATGTTTTACTGCAACTAAAAGCCTCATCCGTGTATTGTGCTTGAAGTCTTCTATAAATGCCAATTGGTTTTATACCTATATTTCCAAGTAATTTCATCATAAGCTCCAGTTTGACTTGAACTTGTTTTTGTTGTTGTTTCACGATCTAAATATTTAACGTATCAAATATGGTTTATTAAAACCATTCCATACAGTTGGAATTGTTAATACCATAAATATATCCACTGTCTGAAGCATTGAATACAGACCAGTGTATAGAAGGAGAGAATATAATGTACACCATTTAGCAATAATATTTTTCTCATGATTCTTTTTCTCAAAAGTTACAAAAATGGTAAATTTAAAGACATAAATATTAAAATTAAAAACGCTAAAAAAAAATTCTAATCCTGCATGTGATATAAATATTTAATAATATCTTGTAAACCCAGCCTTGGCCTTTATAACAGCCCTCTGTTCTTCTCTACATGTCTTTTTATATCCTCTGAATAGCTTTCAGATTTATTAGATTATAGGTCTGGACACAATATTTTTCTGTTGATTTTGCCTTATTCACTGTGATTTTGACTTTAGTCATGTTGCATGACACATCCATAATTTACTTAATATCTCAATAGCAACTGTTCAAATGAGATTTTATATATATATATATATATACACACAGTCTTATGCAAAAGTTTAGGCACCCCTTGATAATTAATAGATTTTGGTCATTTTTTTCTTTTATTAAAAAGATGCTCTTTTGGAAATGAAAAAAAAAGCACAATATTTTGATGCATAGTTACTTCTTATGCCATAACTTGAACAAAAATAAAAACATTATTATGGCACTGTGCTAAAGTTTTTTTTCTTTTTACAAGGCTTCAGACATTAATCAGCTCGTTAGATCTGATGCATGGCAACAGCTTTTATTAGTAAATGCCAGTTTCAAAGCTTTACAAATACTTTGACTCTTCAAACCTTGTGCACTCACTTTCGAACACTCAACAACCATGGGCTCCTCTAAGCAGCTGTGTAAGACTCTGAAAATCAAAGTTATTGATGCCCACAATGCAGGAGAAGGTTACAAGAAGATAGCAAAGCGTTGTCAGCTTGCAGTTTCCACAGCGAGAAATGTAATCAAGAGATGGCAGGAAGACCAAGAAAACTCTTGGAGAGATCTACTCGTATGCTGGTCAGAAAGACAAATAAAAACCCCCATTTGACTGCAAAAAAGCTGCAGGAAGATTTAGCAGACTCAGGAGTGGTGGTGCACCGTTCCACTGTGCAGCGATGCTTCCACAGACAAAACCTCATGGAAGAGTCAGCAGAAGAAAACCTTACCTGCATTAGAAGTATGCAACAGACCATCTACAGAAACCTGATGCGTTTTGGAAACAAGTGCTGTGGACTGATGAAGTTAAAATAGAACTCATTGGCCACAATCAGCGAAAGCATGTTTGGAGAAAAAAAAGGAGCAGCATTTAATGGAAAGAACACCTTGCCAACTATTAAGCATGGGGGTGGATCTATTATGCTTTGGGGTTGTGTTGCAGCCAGTGGCACAGGAAACATTGCACGGGTGGAGGAAAGAATGGATTCCACTAAATACCAGTAAATTCTGGAGGCAAACATTACACCATTTGTAAAAAAAAAAGCTGAAGCTGAAAAGAGGAGCTTCTACAACAGGACAATGATCCTAAACATACCTCCAATCCACTATGGAGTACCTCACGAGATGCAAGCTGAAGGTTTTGGAATGGCCATCACAGTCCCCTGATTTAAACATCATTGAAAATTTGTGGGTAGATCTTAAAAAAGCTGTGCATGCAAGAAGACCAAAGAATATCACAGAACTAGAAGCCTTTTGCGAAGAAGGAAATCCCAAGTACAAGAATTGAAAGACTGGCTATAAAAAGCATTTGCAAGCTGTGATATCTGCCAGAAAAGGTGTTACTAAATAATGATTATGTAGGGTGCCCAAACTTTTAGACACTTTTTTTTATACATATTTTATCTTTGTTCAATTTATGACATGCAAAGTAACTATGCATCGATGTTTGCTGAAAATATTGTGCATTCTTTCCATTTACAAGAGAGACTGTGTGAACATTGATCTGTGTAATTGATCTTTTCAATTAAAAAAATCACCAAAAACTGTTATAAAACTTTTGCATAAGACTGTATATAATGATCTCTTTTGAACAGTTGCTATTGAGATTAACTAAACAGGAAACAAAAAATTGAGAAAGGTTTTACTCTGAGATTTTTGAGAGATTTGTGAGATTTCAGATTTTTATGAGATTATAGTGAGATTGTGAGAACAAAATTGTGAGAAAGGTTTTACTTCTCTCTGATGCACAAATAACAGATGGGATGTATAGAGGTTACAAGAACCGGTCATACATCACTATATTCCAGGGTAACAGGGGACACCGCAGCAAACACAGAAACTATGGAAAAATCCATTATTGGATTTTGTGTGTGTGTGTGTGTGTGTGTGTGTGTGTGTGTGTGTGTGTGTGTGTGTGTGTGTGTGTGTGTGTGTGTGTGTGTGTCCTGCTCTACTTTCAGTAATCTTAAGCTTCTGCTCCCAGGCTCTGGAGTCTCCCCTCCCCTCTATCCCTGCTGTCCACACGTGAATACCAAGCACACTCATCAATAAGAAGGACAGAATGTGGTAGCTTCAGATACGAAGAGCAATGCAGCATAACGATTTATCACTGTTTTCCCCCTAATGCCTGCTGTAGCACCTCGCTATTGAAGTGCCACATTATATTAGCCCCTTGAGTTCTCAGGTTCACGCTTGTATAAAATAATCTGTAAAATAGATAATTATACTGTAAGTATGCATATACAATGCGGCACATAATCGCATGTCCATACATTTTGATCGACAGCGGATTGGATATAAATGATCGCGATCAAATCTGACTGTGCACACATAGTGCACCAGTGATCAAATCGGAGAACATTCTTTTTGTCATTATACAAAGTTCCAGTATTAATGCTGATGTGTCGCGTAACAGGTCCGTTATGAAAGGGCGTCATGCAGTTCACAATAAATCACACATTGCTGGCTTCAGAAGGTTTAAAAGTTATGGAAAAAAACATAGCTATAAAGCGAATGGCATTCCCTATGAATTGTTAGACAATTTATGTTTCATCATGAGCTAGGACTTGAAATAGTACCGTTAACACCATAACACAAACAGTACACCTGGTCTCAGAAGATATTTCAGCAGATAACTATATTTCACAAAACAAGCTTTGTGTAAATGACTCTAATTCTCTAGTGGAAAGTAATCCCCAGGACCCTTTCTCCAGTAGATAAGAACACAAGAACATAATATCCACATTATACAGTAACAATATCAACAAGAATAATCGAGAATGTAAACAATCACATGAATACTTCCTACGCTGCTCTTAGATCTATCTATCTATCTATCTATCTATCTATCTATCTATCTATCTATCTATATTCCTTCATAAACTGTTGGATAAACAAGATATCAGTAAAGTTATTTAATGTAATTGTGGTTAGGATTGTACAGAATTTTGTCTCATGATGATAATCTAACGTTGCTAACCTTTTCGCTGGCACTTGTCCAATTATATAACATTAATTATTAACAAACAAACAGACAAAGAAATAAATAAATCATTAAATAAATAAATTCATTAAAAAAAAAACATTTTACAAAGCCTTAAGATTGCAGTACATTTTTTTGTACTTGCCTGAAATTTAAAATAAATAGTAATACAGTCATAACAGTAATAATAGAAAATATATAGAAAGTAAATAGTAATATAATAACAAAAAATATATAGAAAATAAATAGTAATATAGTAATAATAGAAAATATATAGAAAACAAATAGTAATATAGTCATAATAGTAATAATGGAAAATATATATAGATGACAATTAGTAATGTAGTAATAATAGAAAAAATATATAGTAATATTGTACTGTGTGCCTTAATAACACACATACTAGTTTTATTGTTGTTCAACTGTTAATCAAATAGTCATTAGTAATGTCTTAACATTTTTTTGCCATCATTTTCACTGTCACGGTTAGCCACTTATTTTTACTTACACTTATCAGCCACAACACTGACACCGCCACCAGGTAAATTGAATAACATTGATTATCACTTACATACCAGTAAACTGGTGAGAGGCCCATGGGTAGCCAAGACTTCTCTATGTCTGTTGGGATGAAAAGCTAATCCGTCAAGCCTGCAGAAAAGCCAATGTAGCGCACTTTGTTGAAAAAAAAATTACCCAGAAATGAATGACAACAGCCTGCACTCAACATTCAAACAATGTGAACAATCAAAATGTTGATCCTGAATCCAAATTCCCCAGTCTCAATCCAACCAAACATCCAGGGAATGCGCTGGAAAAAAACAAGTTTGATCCATGGGGCATTGCCCCACAACACACAGTGCTCAAAGGATTTGCTGCCAACATCCTGGTGCCAAACACCAGAGCTCACCACCAGCTCACGAGGTGCCCAAAGTGCCCTGGACACAATTATATACACTATATTGCCAAAAGTATTCGCAGGCCAGTCAAGTTCTAAACTCACCCACACATGTCATGTACTATCATGTCATGTTGGAATTACAATCATGTTGGGTTGTTTTTCAAGAGTTGGACTCGGCCCCTTAGTACCAGTGAAAGGAACTCTTAATGCTTCAGCATACCAAGACATTTTGGACAATTTCAGCCTAGTGGGAACAGTTTGAAGATGGCCCTAACCTGTTCCAACATGAACATACCAGTGCACAAACATCAAGTTGTGTGGTAGAGCTTGATGAGCTTGGACTTCTCATCCTATATCAGTGTCTGACCTCCCAAATGCGCTTTATGGTCCAAAATTCCCATAAACCCTGTGGAAAACCGTCCCAGATGAGTTGAAGCTGCAAAGGGCGGGCCAACAACATATTACACCCTATGGATTAATAATTGGAAGGTCATATGCATATAAGGGCAGGTGAGCAAATACTTTTGCCACACACATATAATTAAAGTAAACTTTTGAAAGTAGGCTGGCTACTACTGGCTAGCTTACCACTAAAAGATTCAGTGATCTCAACTGAAAATAGAAACATAAGAACCTAGAATGGAATCCTGAAGCAGTCTTGAAGTCTTCAAGACCCTAAAACAGAGGTTCATGACGGCCCCAGCCTGCGCCACCCAGATCCCTAATTACAAGTCATTGTGGAATTGGATGCCTCTCCCAGAGACAAGGTAATCCACTTAAAGTTTACTCTTGTGCTTTCTATTGCAGGATAATTAAAAACTTACAGAGTTTCGTGGAGCTTTAAGAAGTTAAAGGATCAGCAAGCCTGGCCAAAAGCCTGTTTTTATTTTAATCTCAGGTTGCTTGACAGATGGGGGAAAAAAACGTTTGTATGTATTCCTGAATCTTTGAAAGTCAACAAACCAACCAGCCATATTATCTAGTTCCTGTGCACTGGACAACTATGAAGAACATTCACAAAACTGTACTACCAGAATGTCCAACAACAAAGGTATCTGTATCCCAATATACACAGTGGGAAGTTACTAAATGTTTGTCTAGCTGTGGACACCCAGCATTTCAAGGATGCAAGCGTTTGGGAGAGATTTTTAGCGGAAAACTGTCAGACAAGACATTGAGCAATATGTAAATGCCTGATGAGTGTGTGCACAGTGACCTTGGTCACATTTAACCTTGGATTGTATCGTCGGTCTTCCCTGTTCAAAAGGACAGTATTTCCTGATTATTCATGGAAGGATTAAGATGCATTGTGCGTTGCAGGTCTTTGTATATTTAGAGGTTTTGCTTGTTTTTTGCTACTGTGAGTCCTGTTTCATAATGGTCCAATAATAAATAATATGAGCAACTAATATATATATTACAGTAACTACTTTTAATTCCACTCTTTATAGGGTGCAAAAGGCACTGCGTTTTTTGTATAAACTTTGTTATAGATGTTTATTTTATGACTTCATTATTTATTTTAGTATAAAAGAATTGCATCCATCCATCAATCAATCAATCAATCAATCAATCAATCAATCAATCAATCAATCAATCAATCAATCATCTTACAGGAAAATATCTGTTGCCCAGAACAGAAAGCAGCATATTATGTAAAAGACCACTTTTCAGACAGAATGTTCAGTCGGATGTTTGAAAGGATGTTTAGTAAAACTAAGCAGTTAATTTCCTTATTAAACTAAATAAATTGCCCCCGAGACTATATTTTAAGCAAACCGTCATCAGACCAATTATTTACTTTGTCTCACTAATTACTGTTTACTGCATTTTATAGCATTTTTTTGAAAGTAGAATTTTTTTTTTCTGAAGACATCTACAGAAGTTACTTGCACGCGCCCAAGACTTTTGCACAGTACTGTACATCATACGTGAAATAACTTAGCACAACACATAACTAATCACAACCTTTAGATTATATACTGTATATACAGGGTAATCCACTGCAGCTTGTTCCTGACCCCAATATATGAATTTAAGCCCTCAGTGTAATCACGGGAGCATTGAAACGACTGAATAATAAATTTGTCCTTCATACAGTAGTTCCTAAAAACGTCAATCACTTACAAGTCATTTTACCTGACAAACCTTTAGCATGACATGAAAATATTTTGGCTCACTTTGTATGTAAATAATTTCTTGGCTGATTAAAAAAAAAGTTACCTTACAATTCATCAATGCTTTAAATACTATGTCTATAGGTTACTTTGTACTACTAACTACTAAAATATTAGTAGTAAAAAGTTTAATGTTTTTGTGAAAAGAGCTAATCACAAGGTCATCCTACTTACATAGTTCTCAAGGCAGTTAAACAAATTAGATAAAACTAGGCTACCAACAAAAACAAAACTTAACTTGCCAAGAAATTTATAGTGAATTTATAAAAGTTGAACAGCTAGGGAATTTAAAGAGCTAATTTAATTAGACCATTTAACTAAAAATACATAGCTAATCAATCAAATATAAAGTTAACAAAAAAAATTATATATTTTTTATTTTATATTTTATTTGTTTCATAAAATTTGTTTCATTTCTATGTGAATGGCAAATAAGACACCACATTTTGCATGAACTGGGAACTCCAGCAAAAGAGAAAATATTACTAAGAAAAATTTTTTTAAAAAGAGGGAAAAGTTTTATTAAAAAAGTAAAAAAGTAATTTTTTAGGTCAAAGCAAGAATGTAACAAAAACATTTCCCTTGGAAATGTGTTCGAGTGAGAGTACTATTATCCAATTTAAATAACGCTTGAGCAAAGTACAGATCATAAAAAAAGCACAATTACAGATGTATTTTCTACCCCTGTTTGGGTTATGCTGTATGTAATGCAAAACCAAATCCCTGAATTAGATTCCGACAGACAGTTATATCTGTTATACCTAGATGAGGAGTAAGTGTCAGAATAGAGTACAATGTTTCATTTATTCCAGGAAAGTAAACAATAAAAAATACAGACTGAGATTTTACCTCAGGTTTTGAACATGACAGAATCCTGAGATTTTCCCACTTTTCTGCCACAACGTCTGCATATTAAAAATAGAGCCGGTGTTGTCTGAGGAGTCGATGCTCGATGTACAGTACTTACTGAATGACAGTGAAGACCCCCAGCTCCTCCCTGCTGAAGTCCATGTCCGATGTTTAGAAAAGGTCTTGCCTTTCTTTCCTTTTTCTTTCTCTTCTTTTAAGTCCAGTTTCTCCCGAGCGCTTAGTGCACCACTGCAGTTGATGGATTTAGTGGGAGCATCTAAGTCGGGTGGGATAAACGGCACGCACATACATTAATTCTGTGCGAGTCAGAGCAAGTGGCCTCAGGGGCACACATCCCTTCCATGTCCTATTACTGACACAATATTATCCCACTCGGAGTAAGGGAGGGAGAGGATCAATGCTTCAACAGCTGTGGCCTCACAGACAACAAATCTGCCACTGTGCCGTGTTTATGAGAGAGACAACAAGAGACTGCACAGCCTGAATGGTTCGAAAACCTGTCTTCATTCATTGTGTATAGTATTCACTACTATCCTACTTTTTTCAACATGTACACAACAAGATTTACTCAAAGTAGGATAGATGAATAGAATGACTTGGCCAAAAATCCTGACTGGAATCTAATGGAATCTAATGGTTATTTGCTGTGCTTCTGTCTGAGTATTATACCTTTTCATTCGTTCGTCTTCATTTGGTTCGATCAGGTAGATTCACAGTCCATCCGTTCATGATCTATCCCAGGGAAAATATGACACAAGGCAGGATACCGCCCTGAATGAGTTGCCAACCATTACAGAATATAAGCACACACACTTGGAAACTCCATGTGTATTTGGATTGTGGGAGGAAACTGGGGACACCATGCAAACTCCACACACGCAGACCAGAGGTGAGATTCAAACCCCCCAACCTATAGGGTCTGAGGCACCAGTAGTTTTCTCACGTTTGAAATTGGAATGTAGCAGACAGTTCCTGAGGCCTGGACGTAGACATTAAGAAGGCATAATGCCCAAGTTTCTTAACTTTTAAATACATACTAGAGGGGACCCGCGGCTCCAACCACATGCAAATCTTGACACCCGCGCGCTACCATTACCAGTGAATGGAGTGCGTGGTCAACTCGCTGCTGCTCCTCACACTGCTCCAATGTATTGTTAGATATATTATTACCATACAGTATGACATCAAAGGTGGTGATATGCCATCTACTGTTACATTTAATTACATGTAGATAGAACATTAGTCCATTGCATTCAATTATCTCTTATTTATTCAAATTATTTGGTGGAGTTTTTTAAATGATAAGATTGATGATATTTATTATATATATTCAGAGCTTGAGATGACAAACTGATGGCCGGACATTCTCCTTCAGGATTTTCTGGTAAAACGCAGAATTCATGGTTCCATCCTCGTCCTCATCCTGTAGCTGCCCCAGACCAGCAGCTTCAGAACCATGATACTACCACCACCATGTTTGACTGTTCTTTGTTAGAATGCTGTGCACTGCATATGCCAAATACTGATGCACACCTACCAAAATGTTAAAATTTTGTCTGATTGGTCCACAGAAAACTTCCATAATTCTTGGGGATAATCAAGGTATTTTTTTTTTTTGACAAATGGGAGATGATCCTGTGTTCTTTTTGGTCAAGAGTGGCTTTTACCTTGAACCTCTCCCATGGGTGCCATTTTTGCCCAGGCTCCTTCTTATTGTTAAAGTATGAACCTTAACTGAGGCAAGTGAGACCAGTAGTTCTTTAGATGTTGTTCTGGGTTCTTTTATGAGCTACTGGATAGGTTGTTGTTGTACTCTTGGAGTAATTGTGGTAGACTGGCCACTCCTGGGAAGGTTCACCAAGTATTCTCTGTTAGTGGAAGATGGCATTCACCGTTGGGTTGGTAACCCTTTCCAGACTTATACATGTCAAATGCTTAGTTTCCTATCTGTTCTTGAATTTCTTTAGATCATATTGCTTTTTTAGATCTTTTAGCGTGCCCAAAAGACAGGTTTGTCAGGTTTTATTTAAGTGATTTCTTAATTCAACAGGTCTGGCAGTAATCAGGCCTGAGTGTGGCAAGTGAAATTTAACTCTGCTTTCCAAAAATCCTAGTTCACTCATGATTCAGCAAGGGTGGCAATCACTTGTTCACACAGGGCCAGGTAGGTTTGGACAGCTTTTTTCCCTTAATAAATGAAATTATTATTGGAAAAGCAGAAGCATCTAAAGCCATGACATGATTTTCTGCTATTTTTAAAGGAACAGTTAAGAGTATGTAAACCTTTGACCCACTGGGGGTGTGATATAGTGAATTTTAAGTGAAATAATGTAGGGTAAACTATTTTTTACATTGTACATAATCATTGTGAATAATCTGTAAACAATTTTTGCAAAAAAAAAAAAAAGTAGAAGGCTTAGTTTGTTAAAATGAATTCTGTTGCATGGTAAGAAAAATACATTTTAATGACTTCAACTCAAGGGTACATAAACTTCTAACTTCAACTGTATATTTATACTTTAAAGAATGTCTATGAGACAATTTAATTCCTGTTGTCCTATTATTTATTTTATGGCAGCTATAAAAATTCATCTCCCCACCAGCCTTTCTCTCTCTCTCTCTCTCTCAAAGTTAATAAAACAAAAAATTTGTCATGCTATGGAGAAAATCTGGCCTAGTAAAACCAGAGTAATTAAGCTCTGTGTACATACTGAAGCTCTGCAGCTATACTCTTAGAAAAAGTGACTCATGGAGGGCTAAAATAAAAAAAGGAAAAGGAAATATTTTAATATAAAGGAAATATTTTTGTCTTTAAAAATGCATGGGGCTCTGAAGAGTTAAATATCTACTTACTGATACTTGCTGATTTTAGACCAGCCTTTGATTACTTGACAATTTTCAACCTTATGTTTATTGCCACCCTTCGTAATAAATTATGGAAATTGCATACATAAGCCTTTCATTTATTAATCTTTCAGTAAAGTTGTGTGTGTTTTTGTACTGTAAGCCAGACTGAACTAAACATTTATTCTGTGTTACGATATTGAATTTATTTGTTATTTTATGTCTGGTTATGCGTGTTTTGTCTCTGCTGGAGTGGTGCTTGGGGGGGCGGGGGGGGGGTGTATCTTTCCTTGTAAACAATAAGCAAACACACTTTTGGTCTCACGACCCATTCCTGTTACGCCCCGACCTAGACCGGGTGTAACATTCTGGAACATATTTTTTCTTTGGAAAAGTGTGTTTTAGCCAATCACAAGCAATAAGTATTTGATTAATATAATGAACGGCTTGAGGACACTTATTGGTAAGATTGTGTTGGTTTGAATGAAATGTTTTAAAAGAATATGCAGTAAAAATGTAACCAGCTTATTTCATGCATATACTGTATGTTGGCTTGCAACATATATTATTTTTTGCATTTTTTAGTTAATGATTAAATATAAAATGATTGGGTTTTACAGAATTTCCAAACTATTGTGTAAATGAAATGCACAAGCTTAGTAAACCTGATGATTTCTTGTGCAATTAATTCTAATTAAATATGGAAATTGGATATGGATAAATTCAATTCCTATCCATGTTGATAAATGAGGCCCTGTAATTACAAATTTCTTACCTTTCCTCTGACAGAAACTATATATCATATCATATCATATCATATCATATCATATCATATCATATCATATCATATATCATATCATATTATATATAATAAGTACAGAAACCCCAAAGGGACCTGTGCATAAAAAAAAGAGAAAAAAAAAAAGAAAAGAAAAAAAAGAAATTCATTATCTTTCTAGTAATTAACTTTCTGGTGCACATCAGTTTTTTTTTTTTTTTTTTTTACTCAGGCACTATACAAAAGAAAAAATGAAAAAGTATTTATAATTATAAATTATAACTAAAACTAATTATTATTTTTGAAGGGAAGACGTGTTTTTGAAAGGTTGTAAAATTCCTTTGTCATCCATCATTATAAAAAAAAGAACTTACAGTGCAGTGGATACACTGCTTCTATATGTTTAAGCTCAGATGTCATTCTCCTAGTGTAACATCGGCTCTGTATTAGACAAATCAGTGAAAGAAAAAAAAACATACTTATGCGAGAATAAAACAGCAATTAGACTTAGGTTGATTAGGCTTAATTTTGTCTTATAAAAAAACAATTTGTATTTATTCAACTGACCACCTCCTTAGAGAAAAAAGGGACTAAGCTGTTTATCCACTTAACATTAGATTGATTTTTCTCTTATTTAAAAGGGAGAGTATTCCTCATTCTTCAGTTGATTAGTATTCCCTGCTATGAGTGCACTGATCAGTGCTTTATTAGATTTTCATCATCTTTGATATAGATATCACATTACCTTTTATTTTTCTTGTTCAATCAACAGCCAAATGTAAAATACACATAGTGAAAACTAACAAAAAGGATTAAATAGTCCTGGGTAAGACTTTTCTTAGATCCACATATATTGTATACGCTCTGAATTTTGCTTGTGACCTAAACACAAGACATCATGCGAACGTGTGATTATGTTATTACGAGGAATTATGAATGGGATTAAATCACATAAATCTAAATCATAGAGAGCATATCTGAAAAATTACTGTAAAATATATGAAAATCTAAATCAAATAAAAAAATCTAGTGTAAATAAAAGAATCTTGTAAAAATTTGTGAAAAGCATAAGGTAAAATTACATGTGAAAAGAAATGGGCTATATGCAAAAACATGATTTATTATTTTTTTTTGCAGCATGTTAAAAATAATAAATGTAAAAATTGTTTGAATTATATTTAATTAAATAAATTATATTAAACTCCAAATGTACAAACTGCACATTTGAATCATTTGTCATGTCATGTGAAGATCTCACAGCTTGGGGACGGCGCCTGCCCTGTACATCTGATCAGATTCTCTTTCACTTTCTATCCTCGTCAGACCTCTTGACATGTCACGTGTGTGAACTGCTTCTGCTCTGGGAGATGCGCTGTTCTTTGAGCCTCTCTAAACCCCTGTGATCTTCTAATCCTTGCAAATTTCTCATTGTGCTGATTCGCAGTCTGACTAGTCCTAGCTCCTTTTTGCATATGAGAATAAAGACGGAGAGAAGTGCACGGAGAAGGAAGAATAAAAGCGGCTTCTCATTAATTAATTTTAACCTCTTTAGACCCAAATATCCTTTGACATTTTCTCACAATTCCATTGTCTATACACTGATCAACCATAACATTAACATCCCTGCAAGGTGCATTAAATAACACTGATTACCATATCAATTATATACCAGTAAAATGGTGACAGGATCATGGGAACGCAAAGCTCGTTCATGCCACTGAGGATCAAAGACCAGCCCGTCTGCTCTGATGTCACTGGAAAGTTAATGCAACACTAATAACAAATATATACCACAGCACACCTTCAGAGGTCTTGTTGGGTCATGCTTCAAGAGCTGTTTTGGTGGCATAAAGCGGAACCTAAAACCTACAGTAGGTGGTTTTAACATTAACAGGTTCAATGTTATGACTGTGTATATCCTAGCATGATTTTCATATGAAGACTGTTGGGTATAATTGGCCACGGCTTAAACAAGCAAAGTATATTTTAGCTCTATTGTGACCTCACATAAGAAGATCCCCTCCCTCCCATCTTGTATCTCAACTCTCCTCTTCTCCGGAGCGGTATGGCCCATAAGTAGTTCGTTTACATAAATGCTGAATTGGCACACTTGAAAAAGGAGTGAAAAAGGTGGTATGAGGTATGAAAAATTGGATTACTGTATATGAGGGGCATTTTACCTGGAGAACTAACACACACTTGGGGAGAGCTCTGAGACCTGTGTTATGGTGTTACAGAATCAGTAAAATATGGGAAGTTTAAAATATTAGAGTGAAGGTGGGGCTTTAGGGCACAAAGCAGGGTACACCAATTTGGGAACACCAATTAATCTGCATGTGTTATGACTGTGGGAGGAAACCTACCAAGCATGGGGAGCACATGCAAATTCCATGCACACAGGGATGGGAATAGAACCCAGACCCTGGAGGTGCAAAGCGACAGTGCTAACCACTACACCACCGTGCCACCGTGTGAAATACAGACAGGCTTAATTTAACATGAGTAAGATGCAGATAAATATGTTGCATGTGATAAGTGAGTTAGATGAGTGTGGGTTATTGAGAGCGAGAGAGCACTAGAAAGAAAGAGCAGAGAGAGAGAGAGAGAGAGAGAATGAATCAAGTAACCATATGGACTGGCAGACTGTAAGGTTCTTTGGAGGTTTGCAGCTCTTAAGGCTTGGGCAAATGTATTGATTTTCTCTCACTTTCATTTTCTCAACTTACATTAAAGTGACAGTACAGTCCAAAAAAAATTATATATATATATATATATATATATATATATATATATATATATATATATATATATATAATTTTTTACTCACTTTCAGTCTAGTCTTTCAGCTAAGACATCTTCAATCATTGAATTTTCACTTTTTTTCCCTTTTGGAGCTTTTTGTCGATAAAGTAACTGACGTGTGAGAACTGCAAGCTAAAGGAAAATAACAAATGACGGCGTTGCATGATGTGGCCCAGTCATATTCTTTCTATATAAAACAGCATTCTGTCATCACTAACTTATTGTTACTTATTTAGCCTATTTCACCCATTTTACTTACTTTTAAGATTGTTCACCCTCCATGCAACTAGTTCCTATCATCAACGGTCATATCAGAGAGGTGTTACTTCACCAGCCTTGCTTTGGTCTCTATCAAAATTAATACGATAAGAAAAAATAAGCAGCCTGTCACGAAGAAACTGTTCAGCCTTCCATACTGAAAATTGTTTAAAAATTCTGATGTGAATGCTCACATCAACGGTTCTGATTTTTCATTATGTTATTATTATGTTCATGGATGTATGCATAAATAAAGTCATGGCAGGACCAATGCTTTTTCCTTTGCAAGTAAAGTTCAGCATGATATGTCCTCTGTGATCTTGATGTATCGTGATTAGCTAAATTATTCACTAGTGCACAATTGTTTTTTCTATAAATTAAAAGGGCTAAAGGGTTTTCACCTCGTGCACACCAGTATTTGTGGTTCAGGTCCAAATGTTCAAGCCACCAAGCATTTTCTCAAAATTTCATCTACCTAAGCTTTCTGAGCCACAATCGCAGGTAGTAAAGGTGCTGGGGTGCACCACGCTGCTGGTGGAAGGAAGGCTTTCACAAATGCTGCGCCATCTGACGACATGGTTACACACAACAAATCTCGCACTTAAACGAGCTCATGGTGAGATTCTGGTTAAATTGGACATTTATGCCTTAATGAGGATGTTAATCCAAATGGGAAAATCCACATTTGGAGAGATAATGTATTCAGTAACCTAATATGAGATAAATGCTAGCATTTCTTATGCTGAAAATGATTCTGAAACCAGAAATATTTTGTAGTTATTGAAAATCACATCCTGAAATAGTTCCCTCTAACAGCGTGATTGTCATTGTTGTATAACAGCACTATGAACAGGCCCCAACTGTCCCATGCCCCCGTCTGCCTACTGGTCTGAGGACGTTCCCGCGGCTATGCTCTAAGCAAAAAATTCCCACGTCGGTAAGATGACTTTTATAGCGCGTTAATTGTGCTAAAGATATGCCCAACACTGCCCCCTAGTGTACATGTTCACGTTATTTGCACATACAGTATATTGGCATAAACCCAAGCGAAAACTGCATTCAATGCACAATCAGACACTGAAGTAGCTCAGTGGTTGGAGCATTGGGCTACAGTCCAGGAGGTCCCAGGTTCAAACCTCACCACCATCAAAGTTGCCCCTATTGGGTCCTTGAGCAGATGTATAAATCGAGAGCTAAACAATGTCTGGAGGCTTCCCATAGCTGATAGCTTATTATGTTTCCACCTCTAGAGCAAAAATTAAGAATCCAGTATTGGCCACTAAATATGTCTTGGGTTAATAAATACTATTCTATTTACAATAGATGGAACATAGGAGTTCAAATAGAAAAAAAATTATGCATTTTATTTAAAATCGTGTGGCCTGATGCTTCAGAGCCAAATGACCATATTGTTTATTCATCACGCGGACATTAGCATCCGGGATAAATAAGTGCAAATATGTTGTTTGTTCATTGTTGCATTAAAAATAGGCCCAACATCGACCCCAAATTCTTTCAACATTATAGTATAACCCTTTCGGATGTTTGACGATGATAAAAACAAGTACATTTGGAACATAAATATGGATCGGAAACTACACTGTGCATACGTGCAAAATTTGCTGTGCACATGGGAAAGAAAGCTGCTAATTTCATTCTTCCTCAAGCTGTACGTCTTGTGTTACACTAAAACGAAAAGTCCTGAGGCAAAGATAAAGCAGCTCTAAGGGGGCGTCTACCCGGAATAAGACTATTCTGAGGTGCTGGAAAAGAGATTTAGTCTGAACGTTCTTGCTTCCAGCTAGTACAAACACTTATACAGAAAAAAAAAAAAAAAAAAATCAGCCAGTTCCATATATAGATCCACATGCATTTCTTCATTTAATAGTAATATAGATTTTGCATTGTATACAATAAGAAAGGTTACACGCACACACATTTGGTCCGGTCAGTTATTAGTATTCAAAAAGAAACACCTGGCATTCCAAATATATCACAAGATGATCCCTGATGCTTGACCATGTTACAGGTCTAAATGCAAAGCCAAACATATAGCAAAAGGTTTGGGAAGGAATTCATCTTGCTTTCAAAGTGAACTATTTTAAAGTTGGTTCCATTTTATAGCAATGATTTGGTCAAGAAAGCAAAGAAAAAGGTTTTTGAGCATGCATTGATTACAACAGTCCTATAGAGCAAAACTGTGTCAAAACACAAAGTCAACATCAAGGAATGAAACTCATTGATTTAGCCGGACAGCTGGAGAGAAACAGTTCAGTGGAAACTGTCATATTGCTGGATATTATATACAGAATCTATCGTCCACTTTTAATAAGAACAAAAAAAACAAAAACAAAAACAAAAAAACAAAAACAAATGGTAAACACTCACATCGGCATCTGTACAGACTCCTCTAGCCATCCTACATCTGCTGCGGTTAGAGATGTTCCAGGAGTGGCCCTTGACTCCATGTTTGATGCCCAGAAATCCAAGCTTTCAGCTCATGCATGGAAGAAGACAACACCACGAGAATGGAACAAAGAGAGAATGATAGTGGACGAACCTACACATGAGCTCCGGGTGCATTTGCAGACCTTCAGATTTTAAAATCGAATCAAGAGGAATTGATATCGAGAGGACTGGGCGGGGGAAATCGGTTTAGCGTAGCCCCAGACGTGCGGCCGGTCTGAAATTTCTCCGCTATCCGATACCTCGGGGCTGAGAAGAGCAGCTCCAATTTCCTTTGTAAGTGCTCCGTTTTGCCCCTGTGATGGCACTCCGATTGGATTAGCACTTAGCACTCTGTCCATTTGGCTTGTTATAATGGAGAGAGAGGTTCTGTACGAACTGAGAGCAGCCATTACGGGACTGGGGGCCATCTTGGTGCAGAGTGATGGGAAACGGTAATTTGGAATGTATTTTAGCTTACATCATCGATCAGAGACATGTCGGACATATCACATCGTCAGGCGTTACGCTTGTGTCATTGTTTAACAAGTACAATACATGCAACTATGCTTAAATTAGCGAGGACTCAAGAGAGCAGCGTTTATATGAACAGAGAGGATGAGCTGAGCTCTGGGGTTATACTTTGATGGAAATTAAAACGACAGCATTATGTAATACAAATAATAATAATAACGATAATAATCATAAAGTGAAGAAGAAGAAAGCATAGTTACATTAGCTAATGCTGTCATCATCTATACTGCTTTATCTTGCATACAGGGTTGTGGGGGGCCTGGAGCCTTTCTGAGGAGACTTGGGGCATGAGGTGGGGTACACCCTGGACTGGGTGCCAATCCATCACATGCTACAGGCAATCTGGGAACGCCAATTAACCTGGATGTCTTTGGACTGTGGGAAGAAACCCATCAAGCACAGGGAGAACATGCAAACTCCATACACAAACCCAGATCCTGGAGGTGCAAGGCGACAGTGCTAACCACTACGCCATTGTGCCGCCTTACCCATATTAGCCAATATTTAGCAAATCTACAACAGCACATCCTGAATTGTACTCTTCCCACACTGATGTGTTAGAAAGGAGGCATGTAAATCCCCCTTTAGCCCTGGGTGCTGTTGGGAGACATGCTAGAAGCTAAATTAGCAAACTTTAGGCACATCTTGCTTTAGGATTATCTTCTTTTTTTTTTTTTGCCCTGAGCTATAGATTTTTTTTTACGCCCGAAACTGCAGCACTTTACCTTTCTTTAATTGGACATTTTTGCATGATTTTATAAATGGTATGCTGTTGAGTAGAAAGAAATGACCCAAGACATCCAGAAGATGCGGATCAAGTTGAACTCATCAAATCTCAAACCAGTTCATCTTAATTAGGGATAGGAATCAAAGTTCAGAACTGAATGTCGTACTTATTTTAAAATCGAGAAAGATTTATCACTTTGTCGCTAATACAATCAAGGAAAGACTGGGCACAACATGCCTGGTATTGTACTTGACCCCCAACCTTCATGGTGCAGAGTTCAGGTTGAATGTCTACAAGATTTGCTGCTCATCATCTTCTCATACTTAACCAGACTGGGTTACATGGATGACGCTATCCAAAGTAGGACCCACAAACCCTAATCCAGACGCAGTACATTTACCTTTCACAGCGGTCATTAGGATCACACTTTGACCTCTCTCCTCGGATCCTCGAGTGCATTAAACTCCCTGAGGTCCACCAGAGTGTATAACCACCCTTCACCACAACAAACACTTAATACCCAGAAGACGGCTTTAACATTCTCGTTGAATTGCCTGTTCTACATAAACTACCTGGCCATTATAATAAAATACTCACCTTTTTCAAAGGGCCAATTTTGGAGAAATTATTGGAATTGGGTAAAGAAAAGTCCAATACATTATTATAATCAGGAAGGATTGTGCTGAACCATCAACTTGAGAAAGAAATAATGAAGGGAGAACACAAATGCTTGGTGAAGTTGCATAAAAATAAAAAAAGACAGTGGCTAATCAGAGCTATTTTTAAAGGTGTAGCCACTTTTGAGACTAAACAACAACAAAAAAAGGATTATAAAGGAGCATAAAGATTGGATTTTTGAGCAGTGGTAAAAGCAAGAAGTAAAAAGGAAAGCGTATGAAGTGATGCACCCATCATGCATAGTGTCTACTGTACAAGCCTCTGGAGGCAGGGTTATGATCTGGGGTTGCTTCAGTTGATCAGGTCTAGATTCAGCGACATTACATGGCAAAAAATTAAGTTAGCTGATGACCTGAATGTACTGAACGACCGAGTTATCCCATCTATGGAGTTTTTCTTCCCTGATGCTTTGGGCATTTTCAAGAACTCAAATTATGAAAGAGTGGTTCTGGGAGGATGAGGAATAATTTTTACATATGAATTGGCCACCAAATTATAGCCAGTTTAACAGACTTTTGAAGTAGTGCATGACACCTTTTTTGGGGCCAGGAACGGTATATAAACCAACATTTTATTGCAAGATCAAATATCTTAATCTACAGTTCCTATCAAGAAAAAAGCAAGCAGAACAATATCTATTTTGCAGTGGTTTATTATACAAGGAGGCAGGAAATTCACAACAAAGCAACAAAAAAATTTTTTTTACAGCAGACAAATTGTAAAATATACATCATGTAAAAAAAAACAACAACATCATGTTCACTTCAAGTCATGGATTTATATTAAACAGGAGCTTAACTGGCATGTGGATTTGCTCTTTGAGAATGACAACACACGAGACTGAATGTCGTATTCATAAAAGCTCGGCACACAATAGGGAAAAAGAGCGATGATCCAAGATCATTATTCATTTATGATCCATCAAGGGAAAGGAGTTGATGCTAGATCAGGGCTGTTACTCTGGGAAACTTCATAAATATAAGACAATAGACCTTAGAAAGAATACAACAGATTTTGTGCTCATGTGTTTAACAGATATGGAGTATATGTGCCTGGTTCAGTCTTTTTGCAAGGTAAGATCTTATTCCTTCAAAGTATGGCACATAATGACCAAAAGTCAGCCACTGAGTCCCAGAAGTGTTCTTTCTGGTCCAAAACTGTAGAAGATTGCAATTTAATAAGATGCGTCTTTAAAGTACGTATTTGTACTGATATAGTCAATGGTTTGAATTGTTGCAAATATAAAAGGTATTATGCAATACCAGTCCAAATTTTATTAAATATAGCATTCAAAAACAGGATAATCCACTGTTCAAAAAAACAATCTGCTATAATAACTTTGGAAAAGTCTATGCTAAGAACTGGATTAGCATAGAGAGAGGGGAGAAAAAAAAAAAAAACACTTGCCTTTGTGTTCTTTAATAACAATCCCACCTTGTGGGGAAAAACAATGCAAACTGACCGATTCCATGGATCAAATCAAGTCATTTATTTTGCTTCAGTTGCAAAGAGAGAAGGAAAAGCAAGATACCCGACTCAACAGCAAGGAGGTCTGGGGAAGGTAAAGTCAAAAAGCATTTTGCTTGAAGAAAAAGGACAGCGTGTAGCGGCTTCCATCTATCCACAGAAGCAAGCCGAAACGAGGGATGAAAACAGCCTTTCTGGAGTCTCCATGCCACAAAGAATGACAATAAAATGTAAAGAGATGCACACTGAGGGCTCTGAGAGAGATGAAATTGGACAAAGCAAGCTCCAGACTTGAGTCAGAGAGTGAAAGGGATTGGGGATGTCAGGAAGGACAAGAGAGGAAATAATTCAGTCTCAGCAGACGGGCCTCGGCTGCTTCATACAGTAATGCGCTTCAGTGGCAGACACGTACGCAGCCTCGGGAAAGAAGTCTTCATGAAACTCGGCCAAAAACCTACCGAAGGTAAAGAAAGGGAACATCAATCAGTTACTGAACAAATTCGAAAAACGTCAGCAAAAACAATGCTTGGCAGAATGAAGTCAAGGACGATCAGATAATAAAAGGTCTTTCAACTGATGACCAAAAAAAAAAAAAAAGTGTCTACTCACACACAAACAATTATTGGTTAAGATGTGTTCTTAGGATTCTAATAAAAATAAAAATATATATATTATATACGTACACAGTATAGAATTATTTTTATATACATAGATGAAATCATGTGTGCCATAATTATTAGCATCCCTGAATACACAAGCATTTTTCACACACCATCTAACTCCATGGTTTTTCCTGATTAAAAAAAAAAAAAAAATCCAAAATATGCAATAATCTCATTTGAACAGTTGATATTGTGACGTGTCTGCTATTTATGCTCTGTAAAGCCTTCATAAATGGCTTTAATCTGAGGTGCTGTTAGTGATTTTTTGGTTTGGGGTCGTTGTCCTGGTGTAGAATAAATTTGGGGCCAATCAGTTGACTCCCTGCTGGTACTGCATGATGCATAAGTACCTGTCTGTATTTTTCAACATTGAGGACACCATTAATCTTGACCAAATATCCAACTTCGGTTGCAGAAATGCAGGCCCAAACTTGTAAGTACCTCCAACATGCTTCACTGTTGCCTGCAGACACTCATTATTGTACCGCTCTCCAGCCCTTCGGCAAACAACCTGCCTCCTGCTGCAGCCAAATATTTAAATTTGTAACTCATCAGTCCAGAGCACCAGCTGCCAATTTCCTTCACCCCAGTTTCCATTTTCTCGTGCATAGTTGTGTCGCTTAGACTTCTTGTATTTGAAGGTATGGCTTTTGGGCCTTGATTCTTCCATGAAGACCACTTCGAGCTGGATTTCTCAGTAGATGGGTAGACCTGGTTCTCACTGGTTTCCGCCAGTTCCTTACTGATGCACCTCACACTTTACAGCACCTCAGATTATAGCCCACATAAATGCTTCATGGAGTTCAAGCGGCAGACAGCTTCAAAATACACTGTTCAAAGGAGACTAGTTAGTCAGGCCTTCATGGTTGAATTGCAGCAAAGAAAACCACAACTTTGGTAGAGCAACAAACAGAAGAGACTTGCTTGGGTCAAGAAACACAAGAAATTGACATTATATCAGTCTTTTGGTCTGATGAGTGTAAACTTGAGATTTTTATTTCTAACCACCATGTCAATGTTAGATGTAGAGAGGGTGAACAAGTAATTCCTGAAATGTGTGCTTCCCCCTGAAAAGCATGTAAGGGGTGGAGGGGGGCATTTCTGGTGACACTGTTGGTGACTTGGTAAAAATTAAGGGCACACTAAACAAGCATGACTACCAGAACATTTCGCAGTGACATCCCATCCCTATTGGACTTGGTGGGACCAACATTTGTTTTTCAAAAGGAAAATGACCTCAAACACACCTCTAGGTTATGTAAGAGGTATTTGTCCAAAAAGGAAAGTGTTGGAGTGCATTCTACACAATCAGTTGATCTAAATCCAGAGATGGTTTGAGATAAGATGGACCAGAGAGTGAAGGATAAGCAGCCAACAAGTACTTCAACAACTCCTTCAAGATTATTGGAAAACCATTCCAGGTGAGGAATGCCAAGAATGTGGAAACCCGTCATTAAAGCAAAAGGTGGAGAATTTGAAGAATCGAAAATATACATTCTGGGTAATTTAACACACTTATTGTTTACTACATAATATCATAATGGTTCTGTCATAATTCCAATGTTGAAAACAATTTAAAAAAGAAAAACAACTGAATTAGAAGGTGTGTCCAAACTTTTGACTGTTACTGTATATGTATACACACATTGTACAAATTCACCGTTACAAATCAGCAATAAGCTCCACTGGATCGTGTATTTTATGCAGTCGGATCATTATGTGGTAGTTTAAGTTCACCATGAAGTTTTATTTCACTCTGCCATTTTGACCAAATGTCTCACCACCATGCCGGTGAGGATCACTCCAGCAGACCCTCAGTTACCACATGATAAATTAAGACATCCTGTGAGTCTTCCAACTCACTCACTCACTCAACATACTAAATGATTCGAGGAAATAATTAGATTTGATTGATTTATATGGACACTTTAATAGGATATGAAGAGCATTAGCTGTTTTGTACTGTTGCCAAACTGCCGTGTGGCTCTGCACTCTTGACTCAACCTAAAATCTACCAGCAGCACAGTGGAGACCCCATGAAGATCTCGTGTAGAAGTGTTCAGTAATCAATTCTGCATTTGCATTCTTTTACCTGCGACTGTTAGCGATGTGTGTAGTTACAAGTGTAAACTTGAGATGCATACACTTCATCATTATTAGCTGTTAAAATTTTAACCAATCAAAATGTACTAAATCAACAATGTTTGTTTTGCATAATATTTCTCATGTTTCAAACAAAAATATATCCCCACATATCTATTAACTTTTACAATGCAAGATTGCATTCTTCCATACAGGCAGTGCACAAATTTGGACAGTTTTTTTTTTTTCCCTCGGGTCTCGGGTTTGCGCATATGCACGACATTTTAAATTGACCCTCAGATTTTCATTAGTGTTTACAAATGGAGGTGGTCTTTTTTCTTTGTGTGTGTGTTTGAGGGTCATTAGGTCTTGTTGTACCTCACAAGGGGCGGGTCTGTGCAGCTTTCAGATGTGAATGATTATTAATGTTAGATGGTGGAGGGGCGGGGCTTCACGCTTATCAGTTTTAATATTGAAATAATTGCCAGTCACTCCAGATTCATATGTTGATTGGCTCATCTACCGTTATTATGGAGGGTTTACTGTTTTTGGTGTCATGATACTGAAAGACGTGTGCTCAGACTCCAAGATTTATTAAGACAAGTATCTTATTTAAAGACACAGGCAGTTTCGGACACGTCATCGGTTTGTGCCGCGCTTCCTTCACCATGTACGCTGGAACAATTTGCAACATCGTTGAACCCACATCTCCAATCCTCTTTGTCGGAGTTGATGGTCTTCCACTGCGCTAAGAAATGTTTACGGAGATGGCACCATTGACGAGAGCAATGAACACCGATGGATGAAGAAGCGGAAACCAATTACTGGCACACCATCAAGTGTGACAACTGGGATTTTCAAAGAGGATCCGAGAGTTGGGGTCAACAATGGAGAAATCGCATCATTGGTGGGGTTGAGACTATGCTAAGTGTGTGTTTATGGGAATTCGACACCAAGTCCATCCACACCGAACTCACTCATCCATGTCTTTATGGACTTTGCTTTGTGCACTGGTGCATAGTCATGGTGGAACTGGTGTGGGGTTGTTTTTCAGGAGTTGGGCTCAGCTTCTTACTTCCAGTGAAAGAAACTCTTAATGCTCCAAGCATACCAAGACATTGTAGACCATTTCATGCTCTCGACTTTGTGGGGAACAATTTGGGGACGGCCCTTCCCTGTTCCAACACGACTGCACAAAGCAAGGTCCATAAAGGAGGAGCGAGTTTGGGATGAATTAGAGCGGAGACTGCGAGCCAGGCAGTCTCTCATCCAACACAAATGCACTTCTGGAAGAATGGTCAGAAATTCCCTTAAACACACTCCTAAACCTTGTGGAAAGCCTTCACAGAAGAGTTGAAGCTGTTAGAGCTGAAAAGGGGGACGGGGCCGACATCATATTAAACCCTATGGATTAAGAATTGGAAATTCATATGCATTTGAAGGCAGGCAAGCGAATACTTTTGCCAATATAGTGTACATGACTAGCATTCCTGAGGATAAGAACGAATCTAAATGCTGAGCTTAACTCGTAGCACTGGCACCTTTTTAGCTTTGTATTGTGGAAATTACATTGAAAACAGTCACTTTTTAAAACGCGGTACAACGCTACTGATTTCTTTCTGTCGGTTCACAACATAAAATTATAAACTTATTCATGTTTGAACATATCACATTATGATCAGTCATTTTTTCAGCAAACACAGATTAAATGCATTTATGGAAATTTAACAGTCCTAACTGAAATCCAAAACAACATGCATCGTCTCTCTCTCTCTCTCTCTCTCTGTCTCACACACACACATATAAACACACAATCAGCCTGGAACATAACAGATGGGATTAACTTCAATCAGTCTTGCAGAGATCTGTTTAACCGCATCATCTCATCATGCACAGCGTCCCACTGTCACGACACAGTTTTAAAACAATGACCTGATTCATGGATTTTCATTAAAACACAGAACTGCAACAGAGGGGGAGGTATAAAAATGCAGGGGAAAAAAAAACATTCAAGGAAAATTAAAAAGACACAATTTCAGTACTTCTATTTTTAGTGGGTGGGGGGAAAAAACAAAACAACCCCCCCCCCCCCCCCCACAGATAAGTATGTTTTATCAGAATACAGAAATCAGCATTAGAGATTAAAGGGGGGGAGGGGGGGGTGAGACAAGCTTTCCTCTACCGACATTCCCACCCTGTGCTCCACAGCGCCGAGTGCTGGCAGAAGGTGAAGCTACGGCGCTTTTAATTAGAGCCGAGAATAATAAATCCTGTGGATTTGAGTCCGGCTCAAGATCGCTGCACCGGATTTACAGATTAGTTCAGAGGCTTGTGTAATGCCCACTGATATCCTTATAACTTTTAATGTGAATTCTAACACACTTAGACACGCATACACACACACACACACACACTCCTCCAGACAGGAAATGAGCACTGGCTCCGGATAACGCCTCGCAAATGTACCACCCGATCTTTTCACCTTAACAAGAAAATAGCAGCAGCTCTCCTTCGCTGCTTCCGAATCGATGAAGTGGACGAGACGCGAATCGGACTTGCGCAACAGCGAAGCCGCTTGGAGATGATGTGACATGCTGCCATACCAGTTTCATTATAAATAAATGATTAATTGACTTTCTTATTATTTAGGGCTGATGATTATTGTTTGATTAACTTTAAAAATACAAAACTAAAAATAATAATAATAATAATAATAATAATAATACACTCGAATATTGGCATATGAATGCATGCCCTTACGAAGATTCACCTCAAGAATTGAAATCTTGCATACAAAGCATTTTCCGAATACGAACTAACGAGCATTTGCATGTGGTGGCTAAGGCAGCGTTTATGTCTGAAAGCCACTCAAACCTGGTTTGTGACATTAGAAAGCAAATTACATGTTTTTGGTGGTCATTTTGTGCATGATTTAGTGAAGACATAGGGGGTAGCTCAGGGGTTCAGGCATTGGACTTTGGTTCAGTTGGTCCCAGGTTCAAATCCCACAACCACTACTGGGCCCTTGAGCGAGGCCCTTAACCCTCAATTGCTCAGATGTATAATGAGATAAAAATGTAAGTCGCTCTGGATGAGTGCGTCTACCAAATGCCTAGATGTAGATGTACATAGAACCATAGGGCTCAAGAATGTTAACACGAATGGTAGCAAGAAGAAAAGAGAGGCATTTTCAGTGGAAATTAAGAAAGAAATCATTACTAAAAGGGGGGGGGGGTTTAATGTCTATTTATTTCACATTCTACTTCATTTACATGTCTTTTCTAAATGTTGCTATATAAATATACATACATACACACACACACACACACACACACACACACACACACACTATATCTCAATATTCAGAAAAGACATGTGAATGTCAAAAAAAAACTTTTTTATATGCAAAAATATTATTATAGTGCTAGATATTGGTAATATTGCTAATATTTTAATAACGTATTATCTGCATTTACATCATATCTTATGGGATAATTTGTATCGGATATACAAATTTTTGCCTCAGGAACTCGTCTCCGTGAACTGAATCGGTATGTCGAGGTTCTGCTGTAATTAAATTAAATGACAAAAAAAATGTCATTTATGACCTTGACAACTTTGTATTTAAATTTATCCTACTAAAAACACAAACTTTGATCAAAGCTGATTTTACAAAGTCTAACTTAAAATTAAACTGAAGAAAAAGAAAAAGAAAAAGAAAAAAGCGCCTTGCTGCCATGATTAACTGATTAAACCTGAAGACCTACAGCTTGATTAACCGGTTGTTGAACATGTCAAATGCAAAAATTTGCAAACATATTTAAAAAGCATAAATCAAATCAATGCAGAAGACATGACTTATTATCCACTTGAACAAGATGAAGCAAGTCAGTTCCTGTTATCACTTAAACTATAGCAGCTGTCTAAACCAAAACTAAACTGCTGTCCCTGCACCAGCATCGGTTTACTGGACTTGGGAGTTTAGGAGACTTCCTTCGGAAATGTTAGTTTTCATCATGTCACTCATTTAGTCTTAGATTACTTCATGCAACGTACATAATACTTGTAAAGTAGCTGTTACCATAGAAACGACACCCTATTAAAACAGGGACATTGATATAAACCCCTACACTCTAATTACTATCAGAGCTGCTGTTGCAGAAATTTTAATCAGTACTTTGACTACTCAGAATCCTGGATTGTTCAAAATGATTTAATGGTCGGAGTTTCTTAAAAGATCTAGATTTAAGCCTAATTTAAGTCATGTGCAAATGTGAATCGATTAATCCTATTATTAATACTCATAAATAGTGCTAGTATTAAACAAATACATCTTGGACACGCATTTGACTTTGTCGACACATCTCCAGCCGCACGTGTTCCCGTTAGTGAAAAGGAAGTTGTGTTGTGCAGTTCTTGAAAATGGGTCTCTCGATGGAGGAAAACGTATTCATAGTTTAGTGCCATTTCCGCACTTGAATGGGGACCGGGTTTGAAAAAGGTGGCAGAACAATTCCGAGACAGATTTAACAAGACGGCACCAAGTAACACAGTCACGCGGTCTATTGTTACAAAATTTCACCGTTCTGGTCGTGTACCGTGTCAACATTACACAGGCAAATCGTTTCTTTCTGCAGGAGTCTGTAGCAGCCTTTGTTCCGGGAATAATGTTTGAGAATCTGCGTTAGCGCGTATGAACCCTGTCTACAGCGAGGCGATGCACACACACACACACACACACACACACACACACACACACACACACACACACTTTGGGCACTTGTACTTGTAGTACAGATTTTGTTATAGAAGTTTATTATGTCTGCATTATTAGGAACAAGACCATCCCCTACAAAGATGCACTAAAATTAATGAACAAATAACATTACAGAAGAATATTTTCAAGCCTGCAAAGAAAGCGATGTATTACATGACAGACCAGTTTTCAGACGGGGGGGTGGGGGGGGGGGGTGGAATCAATAATGTAGACTCCTGGGTTTTGTATGAAAATAGAAAAGAGCGAGTGTGACGAAGATACCAAAAGAACTCCAGCATGCTCAGTAAAACCTAACAGCTGTTTTATTTACAGTACTGTGCAAAAGTCTTGGGAACATCCAAACAAGAGCCGTATGCAATGAATGCTTTTGAAAACACTTCTACATTAAAAGTAACTTCCATAAAAAGCAATAAGTGATAAACAATAAACTCTTTGCGTGAACACAAGCGGTAGTGTTCGATACAGATGTGCTCAGTATTCTAAATAAAACAGCTGTTAGGTTTTACTGAGCGTGCTGGAGAATACTGGAGTTCTTTTGGTAACTTTGTCACACTCTTTGTCACACTGCTTTCTATTTCCATGCAAAACCCAGGAGTCGACATTGTTGATTTATTTTTTTTCCCATCTGAAAACTGGTCTGTCATGTAATATGTCGCTTTCTTTACAGGCTTGCAAATATTCTTCTGTAAATGTTATTTATTCATTCATTTTAGTGTATCTATGTAGGGAATGGTCTTGTACATAATAATGCAGACATAATAAACTTGTATGACAAAGTGTGACCTACAGATAATATGGCACCTAAGACTTTTGCACAGTACTGTACATTACGCATTCTGTAGTAAATCAACACTCTAATAGTGTGCAACAGGAGAAAAATTCTCAGAAGACATACTTATTGTTGAATAAGTACAGTATGCAATCTTTAACGTGAACTTGGAGATCTCCGTCTTTTCAAACAATGTAACAATTTAAACAGGCAGATATTTTCCAAGACGTATTTATAAGACCTTATTATTTATGTACTAATTAGAAGTACATAAACAAAATGATTTGAAATTTAAGCACAACGGCATGTTTTGCCTTGCAGTGTAGCTGCTTTCCGCTCTCTGAACACCACAAAAAAGCTTCAAGTTACCAGGGTTCTCAGAGTCTCAGCAGATCGATAGTCGCTTTGAAAATGCAGAATTGCCAGATCAACACTTGGGTCCTGGTTCTGTATACGCATGCAATGCTTCCATGATATTCAGAAAAGTGCCCCTATTATACCAAATTCAAATTTGTTTTCATTTTTAGACATTCACATGGTTCTTCGGTTTGTGTAAAAAAAAATCATCGCTTTCTGTTTATCTTCATATATAGGCTTTATGAAAATAATTAGATTTTCCCTTATTGTGACTTCATGTAAGAACAGCCCCTCCTCCATCTCGTTTCTCAGCTCTGCTCTTTCCTGCAGGGGTGTGGCTCAGGAATACCTTGTTTACATAGACACTGAAACATTGTGTTTGGAATAGGAGTGAAACAAAAGGAAGTTATGTGGGTTTGCAAAATCATTAGCTGAGGGGTATCAACAAACACACGCTGGGGATCTGAGCGTTGAGCGCTCATGCTAGCAGAAAGAGTGGATAGCGCCGTCCTCCGAGTGCGTTACGCCGCCCCTAAACCATTTCATCCTTACTGCATGTCCCATCTCTAGTTTGTTCCCAGTTGCCATGGTTTCACTGGTAACACAAGGATAGGCTAACTCTAACCCTAGATATGGAATCTAGATTATCACCAGTAGCAGTGAAGGGAACATCGGCTACCTTTGAAAATGTTATATCCCAGACATTCATAACCAAGCATGTCAGCGTTATTATGGATGTATATCAGAAGGTGCCAATATTATGACAATATGTAAAAAGATAAGATAACTTAAGATGCAGTGCATCACATGATCACTGGTGTGTAAATGGAGCGAGTCGTACCTGAGGAAAAGCTCCAAGTGCTTCACTAAGGCCCTTAGGTTCTTCTCGGGCATGTGCATCTTCCCAAGGATCTCTGGAAGCTTCACTGCAGAGCAAACATCAACAACAAAAAAATAATAATAATTTTCACAGTGTACAAACTTCTTCACACGAACGAAGACGATCGTCTTGTTCTGGTCTAGACTGTGAAACTCGAGTACGGTTCGCGAGTGTATAGAAACACCGGATAAGCTAGAACTTTAGAACTTCTAATGCACGCTATATATCCCTAGTGTTTCACTTATGAAGACTTCGACTCTTATCTTACTGATACCTCAGACACAAGGTGAAGTACATTAAGCAGAGTGCACGGAAGAGTCAATGTTGGAGATGATGGATGAGCTGATGTTAATTTTATATACATAAAGGGATATTTTCTATAGAGCCGATAACGATGGTAACTACATCCTATCTGCTGCTCCGTTGGGAATAAAACGGCTTCGTTATTACGTTTAGATAAGCGGAACTGTCATGTCGGGATTTTAAGGTGAGAGAAAAAAAAACAGATGAAACTAGTTCTTTATTTACAATGGCGTTCGAGTCAAACTGGGACTTGTGATGAAATGTCTCGTAAATGAAGGTGTAAAAATGTTATTAAAAGACTTAAAGTTCGCAGTAAAACATATGGTTCCTTGAAAAGCGGCAACTCGTGGACGAGCTGCATCCGTCTGTCGCAACTGTGCACACCTTCTTTTCCCGAACACTACTCGCACATTACAGAAACTCTGCTTTTAGTTATCGCCACATCCCTGTACAGTGCTGATCTCGCACCAAGCCATTTCCATTCGTTTAGGTCAATTTAAAGAGTTCTTGGGAGGACGGCGTCCGGCGTACTGAGAAAATCTTTAACCTCGAGGGCATTCCAGCACTAAAGAAACACTTGGATGAGCGCATTAGTGTAGCAGGGGATTATATAGAGAAATAAACTGAGTTTGTTTAAAAAATAAAAAATTTTAAATCCCAGTTTGACTTGAACGGCATCTAATTAGCAATTAAAACACATGCAGCAATAAATCTCAGTCGTCTGATCTGGAATACGCACCGAACAGGCGGAGGAGATGCTGTGAGCCGTACAGGTAGGACGGAGGTGGAGGCTGATCGCTCAGGGGGTAGTTATCGGGCGTCAGACGCCAACTCAACACCTGCAGCAAGGAGGACAAGGAAGACAATTAATATCTCCAATAATTCATATTATCTAAAACATTATGCACTAAAATTCACCTTTCTATTCCTTTTAGACAGGATTTGTCTGAAACAGAAGAACGATCCCTCTTTTTCGTCCTGTTTCCGTGTTTTTAAACGAGCCGATTAGATTCCTCCCCTATTGTGGCATCATATAAGTAGCCCTGGCATGTCGCACAGCCTTTCCTCAATAACAAAAGATACAATTGATGTGCATTTCATCTGGTGCGTTAACACATACGGAGCTCTTGAGACTTGAGAAAGTGATATAAAAATATGGGACATGATGTTCATCACAGCAAACTGCAGCTGCTAAAGGAGTAATAGCTGTTACGGTGAAGTCTGCTGTGAGAACGCCGTTATTCACAGCAGGTTTGACACGAGTCTGATTTTTAGTGTGCACCAGTCACGATGATCGGTGTGCATCCCGGAGCGGACTGTTACACTGTTCAGATTATTAATCTGTTCAATATTTTATGTGTTAATGTTTTAAAACGGATTATCCGCCTTTCCAGACCGAAGGATTCTGGACTGCGCTCAACATTTTAACGAGATTTAAATTCATGTGTGTATCAACTTTTTTTTTATTTCGATTTGGACTCTCGGACGCAAATGAGCTGTGTACAACGGAGCATGCAATAGTTATGGCACCCTCAGGAGACGGGATTCACCATCTTTGCTCTGATTCGCACATACAGAGGCGGCCAAAAAAGTACGGAGACAAAAAAGTAAAAAAAATTCAATGTTTTGATGACGTGCTCAATTTTCTCAAGGATCATAAAAATTATTTATACAACAAACATCATTATGCATGAAGTACAATTTATTATTTAGAACCTGCCGGATTCAGCTGGTCACAGAGTTAAAAAGGCGTCTGTAGTACTCTGGTGTCACTCGCTCAGTCCATGCATGCTCGATTGCTTTCTGAAAAGACGGTTTTCTCGAAGGCAACTGCCATCTTCACCATCGTCCAACAGTTTCCTATTGAGTTTAGGTCCGGATATAACCCGGGCCATGGCTCCAGAACCTGAACATCATTTTCACATAACCAGTTTTTCACTAATTGTTACTCGTCACCCAGATAGGCTCCGACTAATTAGTGACATCACTTGTCTTGTGCAAAGGAGAACGACGATACATGATGTATGTTGTCTTAATAATACTTCTTTTTGAACACCATGACTCAGCTTATTTGGAAAAAAAGCAAGTCACTATATTGAAAAAAAATCTAAAATCTATTATTATTATTATTATCATCATCATCATCATCATCTATGGCACATCAGAGTGATCACATGGTAGGTGTCCAGTTTCTCTGCTCACAACCACAAGAAAATCACCTCAGGAAAATAATTTTGGAAACACAAAAACACCCGGTGCGCTCTCGGATTCATCTCGAGTCACCTACAAGATTTGACTTTCGAATGCGCAAGTTTATACTCCCAGTTTTTCCAATGAATTCTGTCCTTCATTAGAGGCGTTTTCAAGGAAATGATGAGTAGTGCCATCTAGTGGACTTATCATAATCTAGCGTTAAACCCTAATTCCAGCAGATTCCATTATTTTTAAAAACAATAAAAATAAGACTTTTGAATACAGTGTTTTGTAGAAATGTATTTTGAAATTAACCAAGAGAAAAAAAAACTGTGATAAACGGTGATGTATTCCATGAAAACATGATGCAAGTAAAAAGTCTCTCTCTATGGGAAAAAAAGTTTTTCTCCACGTTCTGAGCATTATGTCTTTTAGCGCTACATTTTCAAATCTGTTTAGCTGCTATAGATGTGTTTAGAGAACTATTGATTTGTATACAAAATCAATTCTGAGCTCCTTTGGGCGAAGGGTTTTATCACCATTAACGGTTTTGGAAAAAAACAAAACGCTCATGAACTGTGGATAGAACGAGCAATGTTTGAAGTTAATTTATGTTTGGGAAAATGGGGTATAGTGGATCCAAGAGCAATTCTAGAGACCTAAAAAGGGGGGGGGGGGCTAATCCCTCCCTTAATTCGGATAATTTTTCCTTTTGCAAATCATCAAGGAGTTGGCCTGGAAGGGCTCACTTTCACACACAGTGCAGTTCACACCCTACAACACATCTATATACTGTAGATGGACCATTCTTAAGGGGCTTGAAAACTGTTATCACATTTATCAGGTCCGAGTACTGCACATTTCACAAAGAGGATCACAATGAAATAAGCGTTAAGTACTAGTGTTATGGGAAAAGGTAAAGAATGAAGCGGCATTCAAAAGCTGGACCTCAAGCTGCATCAAAAAAAAAAAAAAAACAATAAAAAAAAAAAACAAACAAACAAAAAAAAAAAACAATAAAAAAATTAATATACAAACCACCACAATAAAAACTAAAAAAAAAAAAAAGGATCCCAGAATTCTCACAAATGGTGCAAAAAAAAACACAAATGCACAAATTTTTTTTTAATGAAAACATAACCCCTCCAGAGAGAGGGAAAAAAAAAAAAAAAAAAAAAAAAAAACACTAACCCTGGAGCCACACGCCCTCAAAGTAAACTTTCAAGCAGAAGTTTGTGTCTCATCACAGACACACACACACGCTCAAGCTCAGCATTTGGATTGTAAACCTCACCTCGTTCAGCTCATTGTTCCTGCGACTCTCGAGCCCCGAGAACACACCGCTGCCGTCTTTACTTGGTGTGAGGGGTAAGGGAGAGGACGAGCCACTGTGGACTGGTGTTCCTTTAAATAAAAAAAGAAAAAAAAGGGAAAAAAAAGAAAAATTATATACATCACACATCAAGCCAGGTATAAAAACGTCTTCAGCTTCACTGAGCAGCTTCTCAACACAAGTTAAAGAAATAGATACACAGCACCCTCTAGTGGATACATTTTAAAGCTGTCAAAGATGTCAAATAATGTAAATTTTTGACTGATGTTTGACAGAAATCTCATATGGTTTCACTTGCTTGTAATCTCTCCCTTTCTGACTGACCCTGCACTTTTCTGATGCAGGGTTTCAGATAGACACAGAGATGAAGGTTCACTCACTTTTCTCCAGGTTGAGGAAGAACTTGGGCAGTGGAGTCGGCACTTCAGCGTGTCTGCGTTTGGGTTGAGGTGATGTGTTACTGCTGCCTCCTCCTCCTCCTCCCTCTGTACTCTTCTCTCCTCCGGAGGTGTTGCGTGTGGAGCGTCTCAGCGAGTGCGTGTTGTCGGTATCGGGGTTAGTGCAGCGGCGGCGTTTCGGTGTCGTCGCCGCGACGACGGGCGAGACGGAGGGTTCGTTGTGAGCCGAGTGGCCGTCTGTGGACTGAGGTGTGGACGGGTTCAGGCCCGGACTTGGGGAGCGCTCGCCGAGAGACCTAATGATCGTAATGACATGATCGTAAGTGTTTGATGTATTTCGTTATATTAAATAAGATGCCACTTTATAAAGCGCTAATGTGTTTGATGACCTTCGACCTCTCTGCTCACCTCGTAGAGCATCCTGCACTTTCTCCGATTGGCTGGAAGAACTTGGACGAGCTGACCTTCTTGAACTGGGCCTGCTCGTTGGGATACAGGAGGATCATGGGTAAGGTGAAGTCGAAGGTGATTCTCAAGCCGTCCACCATCTCTTTACAGAGCTCCTCGCTGGGAGGAAAAGAAAGTTTGATTATGTTTAAACTCTTAAAATCCTTAAAAGTGGCTAAACAAAATGTGTTTTTTACATTTTGCGTTTGTGCTTTTTGACACACTATCATGTTTTCTTCTGATTTGTCATCATGCTTATTTTTGCTTTGATGTTTTACTTTGATCTTTTCTGCTTTGTTGTGTGCGTGTTTTTTTTTCTTTTTTTTGGACACGTTGCCATATTTTGAACTTAAATGTTTATTTTTTTCGGTTTTCATATTGTACTTTCTGATTTATGGTTTTATTTCTGCTTCGTTTTTTACCTTCCTATTGTTTTTAGAGTTATATTGGTTTTGTTTTTATTGCATCGTGTTTCAGGGATAGCTTTTGTGTTGTGTTTTTTACTTTACTGTCATTTTTAGGGTTACACGTCTCACTTTATTGTTGTGTTTTGATGAGTTGTCTTGCTTTAAGCTTTATTATTTGTGTTTATTTTTTCGTTGTTGTTATTGGCATTACTGTCACATTTTCTTTCTTGTTGTGTTTTTAGCTTTACTGTTATGGTTTTACTGCGTGTTTTTACTTTTACAATGATGTTTTCTGCTTTGATGTGGGTTTTTCAACACTTGTGTTTTTAATGTGTCATTTTTTCAATTGTATTGTTGTTTTTAGTGTTATGTCTTTCACATTAAAACTCTTTAAATGTTGTTTTTTAATGCGTCATGTTACCTGTTTTTTTTCCAGCATTTTAGTTTTACTGTTTTTTTTTTTTTTTTACTGTTGTCAGTTTTAGCTTTATTATTTGTTTTTGTAGTTCAAATTTATGTTCATTTGAGGCTTTTGTTTACGTTTTCTGCTTTGATGTCATGTTTAGACTTTCTTTTTGATGTGCCGTCATATTATTAGCTTCCTACTGTTTTGTTTAATCTCCCGTTGTGTTTTGTGTCTGTACTTAATTCACATAACTTGCACTACTACAAACTGTTCTATGTAGTAAAAGTCAAAGCATCTAGAACTAATTATCAGTAAAAATCAACAAACAGCACACAGTTTTTAAAGTCTGTGGGATTATTTTTTTTAAAAAATTCCGATTTTCTCCCTAATTTAGTCGTGTCCAATTACTCCCCGCCACTAGGGGGCTCCACATTAAGGCTACTACTACCACTCAGTCGGCAGAGCCGAAGACCATCACGTTTCCTCCGAACTACTCCGACCGCATCTTTTCGAACTGCTGACTCCCGCACCGTTGGGGGCGGCGTAACAGTCGGAGGACAGCGCTATAGAGAGCTGACTTACTTTTTCTCAGGTGGTACGTAGTGCGGACTCATGTTGGACTGCGTGGAGCTCTGAGGATGGCGGAAGCGCTCGTTGGCGGAAAAAGCAGCGTTTATAGTGAAGTGTTTCACGTACGACTCGAGGATGTTCACGATGTTCATCTGGCACGGCAGCTTCACCAGCTACGGACAAAGATGGGAAGATTCGTGTTAACGTGACTTACAAACACGCTGACTTCAACTATGTTTTTTTGTTCCGTCTAGATCTAACGTGGTATCTAACGAACAACCTTTTTTCTCTTGTTGATGTAGTAGCAGTCGTCCTCCAGCTTCTTCTTCAGGACGTCGGGGATGTCGATGTTGATCGCGATGCTCTTCTCCTCACTCTCCCTTTTTGCATGGGCTTCCTGCTCTTCTTTCTGTAAGGGGGAAAAAAAAAAAAAGAGACAATATAATCAAATGAGCTCTGAAAGCACCCTCTGGTGGAAAGGAAAAGAAGGCACGCCTGACGTCAAACATCTTAAACAACACTTTGTCTCCTTACCAATCGCTTCTACGTTGTTCCGAATTGTCTGAATCATCTGTGTCGTTTTTTTGTTGCTAACTCGAGCTGCAAAGCTAACTAGCTTCTAACACCAAGCTGAATCCCGAATCCCTCTCTCGAACCCTGATAAAGGCCAAAACATGGTGTGTGGAATAAGGGCTTGTAAGGCCTAAAATTATTATTCTTTTTTTTATCCTAAAATTTTCAGAACGACGTGTACAAGCTTCACATCATCTAGTCGCTTGTGCGCGTCAGAAAAGCAATTCCTCAGTCTTTTGAACAAATTGCGATTGTGTTTGAGAAACGCAGTTATTGTTTTGCTATTATCATATGAGAAACGCTCCAAAGTCAGCGACTGAGGGGAAAAACTGTAAAAACTATAACTGACAGCCGCGGGGAGAACACGCAAACTCTACAGACGGACTGAAGGCAGGAACCAAACCGGGTTGATTCTGTGTCACTCTGTAAATAGAGAAGGAACTCGAGCAATGCATGACATCATGGTAAGTCCATCAAAGAAAGAAAAAAATTAATAAATAAAAATGGTAGCTGTGTCACTTAATCAAAGTCACACTGAAGCAAATAATGCCTTATTTAAAAAACAATCATTGTATGCATTATTTGCTAAAGATTTCAAATAGCACTGTATCTATACACGCTTTTTTTTTTTTTTAAAGAAACACAAGGTGTGTGCATTCCTTGTGTGTTCATGAAATTATGGTCAGTTTGCCACGGTCTACAAGCCTGTACAAGTTTATTTCATTTAAAATAAAATTCATGAGTTTAAAACCAAGGCGACTTAGTGGTTAGCACTGTCTCCTCGCACCTTCAGGGTTCGGGATCGATTCCCGTCTCGGGTCTGTGTCCTTGGTGGGTTTCCTCTCACAGCCTGAAGGCATGCAGATTAGGCTAGTTGCGTTCCCAAATTGCCCGTAGTGTGTGAATGAGTGTGTGTGCCCTGTGATGGATTGGCACCCAAAATTGGATTGGCTCCAAAAACGTCACCAAATACGTACCATTTCATCCAAATCCTCAGACGACTCGCTCTCACTTTTTATAGTCTCTGGGTCGGAATTGTCCTCGTCGCCGTCTTCAGATGATGAAATCAAAGCTGTTCAGGAAAACCAAAAGTTCAGGACAAAAAATATATATATATATATAGTGGAACCTTGGATTACGAGCATAATTTGTTCCGGAAGTGAGCTCGTATTCCAAAACACTCAAACCAAATCATCATTTCCCATAAGAAATAATGAAAACTCAAATTATTCGTTCCACAGCCCCCAAAAATAAATACATAAAAAATAATTAATACAATCTATAAAATGAAAATAAAACAAATTAATCTGCACTTTACCTTTAAAAAAAAAGGTAAAAGAATAGCGACAGAGCAGAGTTTCTGTGTCTTTGTGAAGCCGGGAGGGGTGAAAAGGGGAGAGAGCGTCTGTGCGTGTGTTTCAGTGTCAAATTGCGCATGCACGAGCAGAGTTTCTGTGTTTGAAGCCGTGGGGGGGAAGGAGGGAGGGGGAGGGGGGGAAGGTGAGAGAGTGACGCTCGGTGTCAAAATAAGAGTCGCATATGTGAAGCATGATACTCGGCGCTCGTAAACTAATACTTGCTCGGTTTCCAAATTAAAAATTATTTAAAATCTTTGCTCGGTTTGCGGGACACTTGTAAACCACGTTACTCGCAATCCGAGGTTCCACTGTATTTTTTTTTTATATATGACTTGATTAGCAGAAAGACAAAGTCTGAGGGTTTGTGTGAATACCATGTTGTTTAGCGCTTCATAAATCATTATTGAAATCACTTAAACCAGGGTGTGAAACTCACGCTCATCACTCTCTTCGTTCTCGTCTTCAGGTAAGCTTTTTAACACGGAGTTAACACCAGGCAAACGACAACGTCGCTTCCTCCATCCTTTTCTCCTCCTGTGGAGAACAAGATATTTGATTTGATATAGAAACAATACGAAGTGAATTTACTTTTGTACTGTTTTCAAACAAGCTTTTTTTTGTTTGTTTGTTTTGGGGATTTTGCGTTGGAAGGGAAGGGGGATCAACTCCATATTTAGATACAATGTCATTGCAGATTTGGAGAAATACTTTTGTCCATATAGTGTATTTTATGTTGAGGGCTTATAAAGAAATTTTAACTTCTTAGCCATTTCTGTAGATACACATCACATCATACATCACAGAATGAGCATGCACAGTCACATGAGAAAAAACAACAACAACAACAAGAAACATTGACTTAAAATCCAAGCATACATGCGAGCCAAAGCTTTCCGAGCCAGTTTACGCTGCAACTTGCGGTTGTCCTCGGAATCTCGGAGCACATGATCCTCTGCAGCCCAGCGATCCCAGCTGTGGGATAAACACAACAGAGAGTTTGTGGAGAAGCAAAACCAAGCAGATCCTTTACCTGGAACAAGGCACTAGGAACTCATCATGATATTTTCTGCAAACAGAAGAGTGTGTTCAGTGGAAGACTTTTTGTCACCTCTCTAAAAAGGTTGTGGGAATGTGGACTGGGAGATTTAGGCTGCAGCTTCTTCTCTTCTATACATCAGTGTTACACTCGAAACTCTCATCTAGTCTGCTCAGTTTCTCTCGCTATTAAATATTTTGACTCGAGTTCACGGTCACTTTCATGCTGTTTGGGGGGGGGGTTTACAATCTGGACAGGGTGCCAATCCAATCTAGTAACTCGATTACAAAAAATGTCGAAGCAAAATCTTCTTCCTCGAAGCTTCTTTTAATTAATTTTAAAAGCTTGCGTTATGTTTTTGCACAATTATTTGTTTACGTCACACACAAAGCTGAAGGAGACGCAAACAGTTATCTGTGTATTGACTTGAGGGACCCTTCTGTTGTGGGCTGCAAAATGGAAGGGAGCGATAAAAATATATTTATATTTTTTTGATACTTAAAGTCATTTGAAAAACTTAACTTTTAATTTTTGCATCTGAGAAAAGAGTTTAAAATAAGAATGTATGGCATTGTAATGCACTTAATTAATCTCAGTCAAATTTAACCTATTCCTTGTATTGTGAATAAAGACAATGTTTATTTTTGATAAAATACTGTATGCATTTAAAAATTAAAAAAGTTGATTTTTCTAAAAAGAAAACCAATTATTTGTTTCGCACAGACAGACAGACACACACAGACAGACAGACAGACAGACAGACACACAGACACACACACAGACACACACAGACACACACACACACAGACACACACAGACACACAGACACACACACAGACAGACACAGACAGACAGACACACAGACAGACAGACACACAGACAGACAGACACACACACACAGACAGACACACACACACACACAGACACACACACAGACAGACACACACACACAGACAGACACACACACACAGACAGACACACACACACAGACAGACACACACACACACACACACACACACACACAGACACACACAGACACACACACACACACACACACACACACACAGACAGACACACACACACAGACAGACACACACACACAGACAGACACACACACACAGACACACACAGACACAGACACACACAGACACACACAGACACACACAGACACACACACACACAGACACACACACAGACACACACACAGACACACACACAGACAGACAG